>JAAAQI020081116.1:0-13640 GCA_011800005.2 Stichodactyla mertensii | reverse complement strand
AAAAGGCCATTTGGTAGAAGACCCTCAGGCAGAGGACCTGGCCGTAGAAAAAGGCCATTTGGTAGAAGACCCTCAGGCAGAGGACCTGGCCGTAGAAAAAGGCCATTTGGTAGAAGACCCTCAGGTAGAGGACCTGGCCGTAGAAAAAGGCCATTTGGTAGAAGACCCTCAGGCAGAGGACCTGGCGGCAGAAGAAGGCCATCTGGTAGAAAACCCTCAGGCAGACGACCCGGAGGCAAACAACTCGGCAGAAAGATGCGCTTAAAGCTTTTACTGTTAAAACGCGTAAGACGTTTGCGTAAGAAGCGGCTTGCACAAGCGAGACGACTTTATCTCAAACGTCTTCGCCAAATTAAACGTAAGCAAGCTCGTGCTCGCCGTTTATTGAGACAGAAAAAAAGACGAATTCAGAGACTTCTCAAGCGGAAAGCAAAACAACAAAGAAAGGCTTATCTGCGACGCCTGCGTCGGTTGAGAAGACTTAAGAAAAAGCAGCGTGCAAGAAAGATGAGAGCGCTCAATCGCAAACTAAAACGTCAGCGGCAAAGATTGAAACGTCTTCGAAAAGCTGTTCTCCAACGACTTCAAAGGGAAAAGAAAAGACGATTAAGACTAGCTCGACTTCGTAGGGCAGCTTTACGACGCCGTCTGAGACAACGTCAGAGAAAGATAAAGCAAGCAAAACTTAGGCTCTTACGTCGAATGAGGCTTCGCAGACTACGCAATAGACGTGCTAGAGCACGTGCTAGACGCCTGAAGAATCTGAAGCGCAAGAGATTAGCCCAGTTACGACGTCTGTATAACAAAAGAAGACGTGCTGCACTACGAAGAGCCAGACTACTTAAGCGTAAGCAACTTCAACAGCAGCGAAAGCGTCTGGCAAGAATGAGACGCCGCGCAAGAAAACGAAAACTAGCTTTTCTACGCAAGCAAAGAATTTTAAGAAGGCAACGTAAACTACGAAAACTAAGGCTTTTGAAACGTAATAAACTACGATACCTTCGTCGACTGAAAGCGCGTCGACTTGCCTTAAAACGACGCTTGCGTAGAGCTAGACAAAGGCTTCGACGTAAACAGCGCAAACGCTTAGCACAACTTAGACGCCTTGCACGAAGAAGACGAAGGCAAATCAAACGGGCGCGACTCGCTAAACTTCGTGCCTTAAGATTACGTAATCTTCGAAAGAGGCGAGCTCGAGCTCGAGCCCGACGTCTTGCCTTATTACGGCGCCGCAGAATAGCACAAGCGAGACGTCTGTACCTAAAGCGCCGCCGTCAATTGATATTAAGGGCAAAACGTCTTCATAGAAGAAGGGTTCTACTGAGAAAAAGAAAACTTCAACGTCTTAGGCGTATTCAACAAAGACGTCGAAGAGCATTCAAACGCCTCCAAAAGAAGCTAATGTTAAGAAAGAAGTTCGAGAGACTAAAACGATTAGCCCAAAGACGTAGGCGTCTTCAAAAGCGTTTAGCGCGTCGTCGTAAGCTACATCGACTTAAGATTCTGAAAGCAAAAAGACGTCACGCGCGTAATTTGCAAAGACGCTTGAGAAAATTAAGAAGGCTCGCTCGCCGGCGCCAGAGACAAATCAAACGAGCTCGTATGAATAAGTTACGAAAAATGCGTTTGTTTCACCTGAGAAAGAAAAGAGCACGCCTACTCGCCAGACTTCGCCGCCAAAAGCGCGCAAAACTCCGCTTACTTTACAGGAAACGGAAACGGGCAGCTTTGCTTAGAGCTAGACGTCTACGACAGCAAAGAATAAAACGGATACTGCGACGACGAGCCTTGTTAAGACGACGTGCCCATAAACAGAGAATGGCCTTTTTACGGCGACAGGTGCAACTCAGACGACAACGCCGATTACGTAAATTAAGGCAACTAATGCGAAGGCGTAAACTGCAACGACAGCGTCTCGCTCGTCTTCGTCGATTGCAGAGAAACCGTCTAAGAAAAATGCTTCGACTTCGTAAACTCAAGAGGAAAAGATACTTGGCCGCGTTAAGACGACGCCTTTTGCAACGAAAGCGTCAGATTCAAAGAGCAAATCTTCTTCGTCTGAAGAAATTGCGTCTTCGCCGTTTGCGTAGAAGACGACTGAGCGCTAGAAGGAGAAAACTACAACAATTACGACGCCAGCGTTTGTCGGAAGCAAACGTTCTGTACAAACGAAGAATTCGCCAGAAACGTCTGCAATTGCGACGAGGACTCCGTAAACTCAATCGACAAAAGCAAAGATATCTTTCTTCTCTCAGACGTCAAGAACAAAGATACAATGCTTACTTTCTCCGTCGACAAAAACAGATGATTCGATGGCGCTGGATAAAGCACCTGAGGAACTTGAGATTTAGGAGAAGAATTCAAATGCAGAGGTTTGCACGTGCCCGTCGGACGTTCAGTTCAGGAATCAACAACATGAAAGGATGGATGCGGAAG
Source organism: Stichodactyla mertensii (assembly GCA_011800005.2). Classification (NCBI taxonomy): domain Eukaryota; kingdom Metazoa; phylum Cnidaria; class Anthozoa; order Actiniaria; family Stichodactylidae; genus Stichodactyla; species Stichodactyla mertensii. The sequence continues at coordinate 11,204 of JAAAQI020081116.1, read as the reverse complement.
CAGTTCAAACGTGGGGCTGGCATCCTAAGAAGGAATCTTACCACTCGTCAAAAATGGATCGGTCGTGCAGGTTTCTATCAACTGAGCCGCATGTCATTCATTCACCTTCGTACCAAGACTCAATACAAGCGCGATCTTCTCCGTAAGAAATTACAGCGAAAACAACTGATCAAGCTGCGTAAGTTATACCAGAAACGAAAGAGAGCTGAGCTTGCTAGAGTAAAACGATGGCGACTGAGACAAATCCGGAAACAACAACAATTCATTAAGCGCCAGAAGTTTCTTGAAAAACAACAAAGGAAAAAGTTTTCTCGTCGCTTAAAAATGTTGCAACGCCGCCATCTTTTCAAAGAACAGAAGAAACTGTGGCGTGAACACAGGATATACACTATGAAGGTTCATCAACTTCATCGACTCCGTCGTCTACGTTTCGAGAGATCAAAAAGGCTGCTAAGAAGACATGCACAAATCAAACTGTCCATGATGCACCATGGAGTCCATGTATGGAAAAAACAGATCTTACAAGCAAGCATTTCAAAGCTGCGATGGATGAAAATAAGACGACTGAAAATCAATAAGAAAACTCTTCGTCGACTTCGCGCTCAGCATCAACGTGCTCATATGAAAGTGTTCCGTACTCATCGACGAATAACTAAAAAAATGAGATCTCAACGAAAGCGTTTAAGAAAAATTAAGAAGAAAGTTCGTGGACGTGGAAAATACCGTAAGCGAAGACGAAGAGGCACAGGCAGACGCGGTCGCAGAGGTAGAGGAAGACGCAGAGGCAGAGGAAGACGCAGAGGTAGAGGAAGACGCAGAGGTAGAGGAAGAAGCAGAGGTAGAGGAAGACGCAGAGGTAGAGGAAGACGCAGAGGAAGAAGAGGTGGGCATGATTGTATATAGCATCAAACTATTTTTTAGTGGTCCTGGACCTTTATTTAACTCGATATCCTGGCCGACCTTAGTCAAGTCATTATCGCAATCATCACCACCACCATTTCTCCATCGCTATCACCATCATAATGATCACACTAAATACCATCATTACATGGTTTGATTGTAATTATTGTTATTTACGATTGTTTATGTGACAGGGAAAAAGAGAGGAGGCATTCAACACCACAAGAAAGGTACGTATGTCTCTCATAACTCTCTTGACGTCAGTCTGCTGTAATGCTGTAATGCTTTTATTTAATACAGAGGCCAAGGATTTCACTACAGCAGAATATTACTGGCCTTTCCATCAAGAACGTGATGGTAACAGCCCCGACTCCCGTCACGGACGACTTGCACACTTTAAAGATGGCGCCAAGGTAGAACATAAAGTTGCCATGACAGCAGAGAGAGGAAAGAACCGGGGATGGATCTCTCTGGGTGATTTTGCTGGTATGTCTTTACAATAACTTTGCGTACTTGGGCCTTTAGCGAAAGCAATTAATTGGTCTTTATTCGTCCTATTTATACACAAACACATGATATTTGTTGTATTTTTGTAGGTAAATGCTTCAGCGATCCTTCAAAATGTCGAGACAATGGACTGACCGTTATGTCACGGATCAGACTAGAAAAAGAAAAGACGAACAGCAAACCTAGTGCGTACATCATGTCCAGTGGAGGACAAACTACCAAAGCTCGTGGTTTTGCCTTGCTCAGACTCGCTAAGAAGTACATCTTAATTCTAAGCACCAAAGATCGACAATGGAAGCTGGAGACCGAAGATATACCAGAGGGATGGTTTAATATTGCCTTTACATGGGAAAAAAACAAACTGCTGAAGCTCTTTATCAATGGTAAAGCTGTTGCAAGTGCGAAGGGAATAAAGGTTTCACGTCCTGAAGATTCGTTCACGACCCTGAGCATTGGCAAACCAAACAATTCTCCTATGGAAAAACACAGGATGCCTATGTCTATTGAAAACCTGGCTCTCTGGGAAAGAGCTTTATCTGACCGTGAGATCAAGAACTTTGTTGAAGGTAAGAGAATCTATCACAGAGGTAGAAACTAGAGTGTAATAATGGATCCCAAGACGCCCACTAAACAACCAATATCAATTGCTTTAAAATGAGTATCTTGTTTTGTTGCTTAAACCCAAAGATAAGAAAGCAGATGATGATAGCGATGACAAACAGCAATACTAGGATAATGGTTAAAGGTAAAAAATTGATATTTATAAAACCTATTACTTCAGTTCAAAATAATTTAAATTCAAAAACATAAATAAAAAACTCAAAACATTGATTAACCAAAAATAATAAAATCTCTTAATCGTACTCTTTTTAAACAGACAAACCAAGTTAATTCAACTTGAAGAAGACATAAATACCGAACCAAAAACACCATAACCTCCTTGTAAAATGCTACGCACATTAAGGAAATAGCCGTGAATAGAAATTATTTAGTAGTAGTAACTAACCGGTATCCAAGGCAACTGTCACCATGGTGTCAGTAAAGTCTTCAAATGAAAACCAATGTAGTACATTTAATTATTTACCTGGAAAGCGTTGATTACTTAAACCAAAATAAAACTTTAGATACCCTTATAAACAACCCTGCTGTAACATTTTAATAATGTCTGTAATAATGTTATATCGTGCAATAGTAGATGTTTGGTCATTTAATGACGGTGTAAATGAATATTATTAGGAAGAACTGTTCAATCTATCTCCCATTGGCTGTTTTCGATAGACATTTCAACACCCTCTCCTGTTAACACCATAAGACAGACAAAATGACTTTAGAACCACTATATGATTGTATCTTTTTGCTAAGGTCAAATAACTGTAGTGGTGCTAAGCCTGTAGGTTAGGAAATGAAAAATAAAATAGCGAACAGCTAAAAACTGTGACTGGCTGCTCTTGTCTAAAATAAAACACAGATTAAAACCAAACCCAACATCACCAATAGATCTTTTTCAAATTCGCAGAATACCGCTGTACGTTTCGATTAAAGACTCGTTTTTGCAGGGTTAGCCTCATTTTAGTGTCAAAATATTCATAAATACCACGATAAAACGAAAGATAAACAACTACAACAGTACAAACACTGAAATTCCACGGACCTTCACTGAAACACGTGAATATTCTACAATAAAACAAGGCTAACCCTGCATAACAGAGAATTCGACACTGGAGTATTAAATTGCCTATAACTAACCCTTCCGACACTGTTCATAAATATTTGCTAGAAGTTATGAAGGTTTTTTCATGCCATATGCTAATGACTGTGACGTCAGAGGAGTACTTTATGTTTATTTGTTGTTCCTTGGAATTCAAAGCACGGGCTATTTGCGAACACTAACCTGCAATAATTTCTATAAGAGCCATGTGTAAAACAATGATACAATTTATCTGTGCCAGTTATGTTTTATATATTGGATGATTACTCTTCTGACGTCACAGTCATTAGCATATGGCAATATACGATTTAATACATGAAGTAAATATCTCTGACAGTAATACTTCCAATACCACATCTTGCGTATGTCGTTATCGTGAATTTGCTTGAAATGTCTTTTAACCTACGGCTGACTTCTGCTTGCCGGGTTTTTTCTGGGTTATTGTACCAAAAGTGACTCGTACCACAACCTGCTAACGGACTGGCGAAGGAATTCCGACCTTAAAAGTCAACAAAAACACGTGGTTTACTATTAGTGTACACGGTTAGGCTATGCTAGCAAGCGGCTTCTAATCTATGTCGCTTTGGCATTCAAAATATCACAAAAATGAGACATTGATGGAGAGAGAGAGAGAGAGAGAAAGAGGGAGGAATGAGAGCCGAGAGAGCGCACTGAGGATTCCGTTGAAAAGCACTTTTGACCTTTTTAACTTATTCATGTAAGAGTGGTGTGTATTCCGTTAATAGGTAGTAACAGACATGATTTACCTTCAGTTTGCCCCATTTCATGTTGTGAGTAGATACGGTCTTGGGTGGTATCCATTGTATAGATACCAGAGTCGTTGAGTAGATCAGATCCTCTTAGTCTAAAAAAGATAGTCTCTCAAAGATTTTATCACGACAGAAGAATAGATTGAAGGATAGATTGGAGGCGGTCTTAAGAGAGTTTAGGTAAAAATGTAGGGATCTCATCTTAAATAAAAGTAACGTCGTTCATCATGAGTTGATCTTTTAGACTTGAAGTTGGCCTATATATACACCTAATCCAAAAAACGTTGTCCGGACCGAAAGCAAGAAGCTGACGACCGCAAAGGACACTGGGACTTGTTATTTGCTTTCAATTAATTTATTCATCTGTACCGTAGAACATTTTCACAACATACGTTTTCAAATGGCAATGGCAACGCTCGTTTGAATAAATTTTTCAAATCACATATGAATAAATTAGTTGAAAGAACAACAAGTCCCAGTGTCCTTTGCGGTCGTCAGCTTCGGACAACGTTTTTTGGATTAGGTGTATATGCATGTTTGTTTTGGGTTTTCATAGCTTTAATCAACATTTTGAGGGTTCTTTCTTTGCAGTTCTTAGCAAAATTCATCAAGTTATTTCTCCCTTGGAGTAGAGTGTTGATTTGCAAGTGTTTAGGAACGTTGGGTTGAAATTCATTTGGCCCGTCTAACAATAAGGCTTATTGGCTTACCTCTGCCCGAAGACTCCATAACAGAACATCTGGCCAGTGAAGATTTGATGGTAGCGAATCTTCCGAGGGTTGCCTCCCGGGGTAAGGGTGATAGACAGGTAGGAAGGTGGCTTAGAACAGTCGCTGTTGATGTATGCTTTCACAGATAGAGGTTCAGTCATGGTACCAGTTACTTCTAGACTATGTACACCATCATTGTGGCTCACAGGATCAACCACGGATGCTGCTGTAGCGGCTTTCCATTCTAGAATTTAAAGCCGAAGGTCTCCTTTCTTAATCCAGACTCAATTTAATATCTTTAAAGAAATATATTTTGTTACCTTTTTTCACTTCAGAATGCGGTATTTTTATAACATTTCCGCTAATTTTAGGCGCATAAAAATCCCATATCGTAGGCCACGCCAAAAGATCAGCTGTAGCAGCAAGTACTTCAGGCTGGGCATTGATATCTAACCAGTGTTTCCAAATACTGAACCGCGATATAGATCCTTGAAACGACCAGTTGGGGTCAAACGAACCTGAACTTTCATCAAGCGTTTGGCCCACAAGAACAACGTTTTTGGAAGTTGTTTGGTGGTAAGCATGAGGCAGTCCCCCACTATATTCTTGTCCTGAGTCTGATCTCACCTGCAGCTTGTGATGTTCACCGGAAGTCCATCGAATACGAATATGAGTCCAGATCTTGGCTGGTACTTCGATATTTGTTGAAACCCTGAACGAAATCACAATAAACAACGATAACTCATATTGGCTCCGTTATAAGTCCAAAATTAGGCTAATTGCAGATAAAAACATAACACTTTTATATGATAAATGAACGCAACGCTCAAAGACTACAAATATATCAGATAAAAGAATTCCTCTATTACTTCTGATGAGAATTTAAGCGCCTTATTATTTTAGAGTGAGACAAAGGGCCCAACGATGTACCATTACACCTACCTACCTGGCTAGCTTTTTGTTCCCTATTTCAATCTGACACTTTAGTACACCACTTAGTCCAGCTCTAACTATCGTCCTCTGAGTAGAATCTAAAATGCTGAACAAAGTGACCTGTCTCGCCGGATTTTCTGGACGAACCCAAAATGCGATAGTCAATGAATAATATATCACTACTACTGATCCCGTGATATGATTTAGCATTGGACCGATGGTCTGAGAAACGTAGTCTTGTATGCTTGGTCTTGGAAAAAACAAATCGAAGTCACTGAAAGCACCTATGTGTCGTCAAAATAGTAATGATATAATTACAGTTAAACTAAAATCAAGTATGGAAAACGCTGCGGAGATGAGAAACAAGAGGATAAAAGATGACCGTGATGCTTGATCTTGCGCATTCAGCACAACTCACCATGCCAGTGCAAGCAGTTCGTTCCATAATTAGGCAAGCTACAACGACATCTATATTTCACAGGTCCACATGTCTCCTCGCAAGTACCATTGTTGTAGCAGAGTCTGGGCTCATTAACACAAGTATTCATCTTACTCCATGACAAATCCTGTTAGAAAAACCAAACAACAAAAATAACCATTTTAACACTGCTTCTCGTTATCATGATAACACGTGACTTTCCCATTTTCTCTATAATATTGTCTTCCCTCATTGCCCAATCATAGTCTGCTGTTTCGTGATGTCACGTGACTTCACCTTCTACGATATATTGTCCAATTATAATTAATCGTTTGTACCTTTTCTACCGGTTCTTTTTCAGTGGTAATGTTAACCTGTCCTACATCATAGTACACATAGGAGTCATCTCTCACTAGATTTGGTGTTGGTATCGTAGCTTTTGAGATTCTGCTAAAACAACATCGTCCTCTCACACTGCCCTTGACTCCATAGCTAATGGATTGGCAAAAAGCGTCTTGTTTGCATGTTGTGATACACGTGGGAATATCGACGTCTAGGTTGCAATTATACAACTTGTCGTCTTGAAGTTTTCTGTCTAGTAGGAAGAGAAACGATGTACACTTCAGCTGTAGTTAAGTACAAGTTTTCGACAAACTCGCTGCTCTTTACCTTTTTCAGAAACAACAACATCAAGGCATTCTGGGATGGCTGTTACCATTGTAATCCACCAGGCAACCACAATGCTACTTATGCACCTCATCCTGCAAAATACAACACGATTATCATGCGAATGATATACGGTGGTCGTTCACGTGAATTACGATTGTCATATGGAAAAATTACGAAAATCATGCGAATAAAATACGAATATTGATCGAATATCTCCTAGGTTGGGAGGTTCCTTAGGATATGCAGACGATCGTGACGAAATACGCCAATATTCAATTAAAAACCGATCGGAATTTTATTGGTTATGAAATATGTTACAAGCGGTGTACTTTATCTAGCCAAAGGAAGGAATGTGATCTTTTAATGAAATTCATGTTCACATGTTGTTTTCCGTTTTCCCTCCGATACTGATTTCTTTTAATGGATATGTTTTCAAATTTTTTAACCAAGATTTAGGGAACAAACTTTCGTCAATGACGTTGAAAAGCAAAGAAAAGACATGGCTGACTTATAAAGTACACCTGACTTCAAGAAAGAAGCAAAACCTCTCGAGTTGGATGGTTTTCTGACCAGCTGAATGAGTTTGGCTTTATTTTTATCTGCATTGTCGTACAAGTTAGTCTGAACTTACCTGAACTTGAAACTGTTTTAAGTAAGCAGCGTCTAGATCTCTTGACTTCCATACCACACAGTGTTGTGAGATGCAATACACCTGTTTTCTGTTTGATCTATTTTAAGCTTACCATAGAAACATCAGCACAAATGGGATTTGGATTGCCTGAAGTTGTTTAAGTATCCAAGCGACACAGCTATGGGATATAGCTATGGGATGAATATTGACTCTTTTATTAAAGGCTTTGTGCAAGGAAGAATGGATACCTAAACAAAAAGAAAGAGCTAAAAATATCAAAAATGAAATAATAAAAATGAAATAAAAATAATAAGAATGTAATAAAGAGAAAATGGTTTATGAAAATTGAATATCGTTTTCATTGAATGGATAAAAAAGAAAGAAATTATAGTAGAAAAAACATGCTTAACCTTCAAATGAGCTGAATGCTTCTCAGAATCGATAGGATATTTATTTGTTCGCTGCTACATATCCTGGAGATAAGGCAAAAAATACCTCGAAAAAGCGACTAGATTCCCACTGAAATATGGGAAGTTCTCATTAAAAAACTTCCACTAACTTCCAATGCTAGGCAAACCATCTGACTGCAGTTAACCGATTTAATACCTTGAAAAATAAGGAAAGAAATGTACTGCTGTACATTCTGGCAAAAATTCATGGCCTGTCGTCCATAGCAACAGTAGCCATGGGCTGTCGAACTGTAGATAATAACTTTAGTCTAAACCTTTAACCGATGATTACAATGATATGTGAAGAAAGTATCGATTTTTTGAACAGAGTTTCGAAGCAAATTACATTATTGTATTTCATCATATTAACGGTAGGCCAGATTAATGTGGAATTAGTAACTAAGTATATCAACTCAGTAGCCACAGGCTTTGACTACATTCCGATTCGCGGACCTTCTGGTGTTCCACGTACGACTACCTGCTGCGGAAATAATGAAATATCACATCAAGTCAAGTTTTTACGTGGATCTGCCATGCATTATTGATTATCAACCACAAAATAGTGTTCGACTTTGATCTTAGTTTTTATTAAGAATACCAAAATATTCTTGACTTTCTTTCTAAACAAAGAGAATGAAGCAAGCTCGTGACGTGAGTGGACTGAGTTAATAATCAACTGCCGTTGCTCGTGTTCAAGGTAAGAGTATAGATAATTGTCTTTCTCCAGGAAAATATTCTGTCATTTAATGTTAACAGTGAATAAAGCCATTTATATTCCCCAATCCGGCGATAAATCCAGTGTTAAATCTGCGGGTAGGACGTTCGTTCACTACTTAGAAGCACAGTTTTTACTCAAATAATTTGGCTCTAACAATGTGTGCTCAGCAAATGATCTCAGGATTACAACATTATCCTGCTTTAGTTGTCACGGGAACAAGATTAGAGGCTTCTAGCGTATTCCTATACTTATATTTGGTTTAGATTTATTTACTAAAGGTGTACAATATTTTGACTATAGTTTATCTGCGGTTTTGAGTACTTGTGCTAACATTTCTCTTCAAAGTCTGGACGTGTATCAGCCAGTTCCATCACGTGACCCACCTTTACCGACGGAACACATTAATGAGAAATTCTAGTTCGACCAAAGTAGAACAATGCAACTCAATATAGTATACTATATTTATCAGTATTAACCTCGTAACTTCATGTGACATTCTTCTCGGTTTGATTTCTAGGATACCGTTGCCATGGTTACATATCTAGTGCTTGTTCTTGCAATGTCTGTTCATTGTTTATCAGGTAGGAATCAAACCAATATTTATTACTGCTGACGTAAAGACTCTATATGACAATTTTAATCATTTTCCTTGTCAGCTTTGAAGGAAGACTACAACAGGGAAAGAAAGACCATCTCAACCCTGGATCTGATGGCAGGTGAGAATGATAGAGATATGGAACAAGCGATATTTAGTCTTAAATTAGTGAACATATCTCAACAAATCTGCCAAAGTGTACAGGTGCCTATCTTATTTTTCATTTTTCATTTCCTTAGAAAAACGAGTTCAGATCTGTTCTCGTCAAAAGAAGACACTTAGTTGTAGCCCTGGGTCATCTATAGCTGTGACAGGGGTCTTCTGGGGCAGAAAGTCAGCCAGCATTTGTCCATCTGAAGACGGTGATCCCATCATTAATTGTGCTACGGCACCAGAAACTGAAGGCATTATCAAGAAAATGTGTGAAGGAATGGGCAGCTGTCTTCTGGAAGGAAAAGCAAGCCTGCTTCAAAAAGAAAAACACTGCTTTGGTGTGAATAAATACCTACTAGTGAACTACACCTGTGTACCAAAAGAGAACCAAGTCGTTTTGTGTAATTCAGAGAACACAATGCTGTCCTGCCCATCTGACTGGGTTGTCAAGGTGAATTCAGCGTTCTGGGGAAGAGAATCACATGACGTATGCCCGTCTGAAAATGGCAAGAGTGTTTGCCCAGGCGCCTCAGAGACAGTTTCAAAGCTTCGTACTAACTGTAACAACAATCCAGGGTGTGTAGTCAGAGCTCAATTTAACGAACTGCAAAATGGAGGGGAAAACTGCCCTCGCGTTAGCAAGTACTTGATAGTTAACTATGCGTGTAGACCAAGCTCTGATATCGCTAGACGGGGAAATCTTGGTAGGATACCTATTACTCTGTACAGAAGACTAGGATACCGACGCTCCAAGATCCCTCATCCTAACGCCACCTCATCAATAAACAAGCAAACAATGTAATGAATCATCGTTAGTCATTCAAACCAACAGACACTAAACAGTAAATACACGACGTTAGGTTCGACTGAGCTGGTTACCCGGCATGTACATCTAGATATACTACCTGATAACCGTCATTAGTATAAACTAACTAGCGGACTATCACACATCCTGCATTCTGATTGGCTACGCTACTTCAGGTCTAATAGTGATAGCTAACTAGTCGAGAAAAACAGATGAAAACAACGGCGTTTCCCTCTTGTTTGTCCGTATTGTCCAGCTTTTGGTTATTTTCTATCACTGTCCGACCAGTTGATACTAATACAATTAGACCTCTCGTCCTCATGGGCGGCTACGAATCAAACAGCTCGTTCGTCTGCACCCCGTAAGGTATTGACTAGTAGCCCATTCACTCTCCGGATCTAATTGTTAAATATACACGAACAGAAATTTTTGTTTATTTAACCGGGTTAACACACCAAGTAAGCCGGTAAGTCTATTGCTCCACAGCACTAGACTACTGAACAAGAATCACGTAGCAACATCCTGTGCCTTGTAAATACCAGTCTGAGTCATAAGTCACTTGACATGTACATTGATTATTTTTGCGTGTTTAAGCTTGTAATCTGATCTTGTAACATGAAGATGTACTAAGTTCAATAAAGAAACACACAGTAGTCCTTATCTCACGCGCACTCTGTAGAAGCAGCAGCAAACAGTCATCTGAGCATGCGCATGACTGTGCACATGTCCATTGTTCCCGCCAAAAATGGAGTCGAGAGAGTAAAGTAAATCTTAATGATAATCTAAAAATGACTAACGAAGCTAGATGTCTGGTGTTAACAAAGTCAAGATTTCTCGCGGACCTACAAGTGATCTAATTAAGTTTGCTGTGTATTCTTCAGGGTAACACGAGTTGGTGAGTACATATTAATGTTATATGAGAGATATTTCACGGCTGGTTAGCTTGTTCACAGGTTCGTTATATTCAATTGGCTAACCATCCGATTCAATTTTTTTAACCTAGAATATGGCTTGGATAAATTGTTTTTAATTTTTTTAAAAACTGTCAAAAAATATCGCTGAAAATATGGAAAAGTTTAAAATGCTGTTAACTCGAAAGACGAGACATTTCTTGCCCTCCACATCATGCCATGCCACCCCACCCCACCCCACCCCACCCCACACCGCACCGCACCGCACCGCACCGCACCGCACCGCACCGCACCGCACCGCACCGCACCGCACCGCACCGCACCGCA
>JAAAQI020081005.1:0-16850 GCA_011800005.2 Stichodactyla mertensii | reverse complement strand
AAGCTCGGAAATCCATACTGCGCCTCAGCTTTCAAGGGAATGTCTCGGGGGTATGGTTAGTGTGTTCACAGATTTTTGGAAGAAATTCAACATGGCAGACGTGGGTTCGAATCCCGAAAGGATCACATTTTCATTTTTTTTCGTTTTGTTTTTTGTTTTCAATTCATTTCAATTTCTTTTTCTTCTTTGTGTGTGTGTGTGTGTGTGTGGTTTTTATTTATTTATTTTTAACTGAAACTACCAGCCATTTAGTGTTTTAATCCCCAAGGTGGAAAACCGAGTAAACTAACCTTTTTCCAAAGGTACATGGTAGAGTTTATCATCTATTTTTCCGTTGTGTGCATAATTATCTACACACTCCAAATGATGTGGGACAGCTAACAAGGTACGATACAGTGTGCTTTGCCTTTCTTGAATACTCTACGAACAAAAAGAAAAACCTTTGTTCAAGTCGATCATTAAGTTTAAGCGTTATGGATTCCATTGAGTCATCGTATAAAACAAAATTCCTTAATTTTTTATTAATCTATATCCGGTCTTGGGACTACATTACTTACAAGCTGGCTAGCATTGTTTAATATTTTGTACATTCTGAGTTTTAAAAGTGCTAACCAAAGCACCAGCTATTACCACAATATCTTTCTGAAGGATGTTACTTCAGTAAAACACAATATGGTAGTTTTAACTAAACTAAATTTAATTTAATTTAAATTACTTACTTGAGCGAGATAATCTATTGCTAAATAACGAGGCATCTCTTTTGTTTTTTAGTCCGTTTTCAGTCGTTTTCTTTCGAGCTTTGTCTACTTAGCGCATCGCACATATGTAATCCTTGTTTTCTCATCAAGAAAAAATAACAACAAATAATTTAAATATATATAATTACATCAAAATATAAAGTGTTAGCAAAAAAAGATGACAAAATTAATTCAAAGTTTATTTTTTTCTTTGTTGATTTTGGACGCGCGCGCGTTAAGAAGTTTCATTTTCCCGCGCTTTATCCTTATGTTATAACAACATTTCTGATTTGCTTAGTAGTGAATCGTGTAACCAATAGATTGTACCGTCTTATTGTACGACTAAATATGACGTAAATGTGACACTCAAATGGTTTTGGAGACGGTTTTGGATGCTTGTTCATTCCTCAGTTTACTGCTGACAGCGGACAGTTTATCTTTTCACAAATAAAGAAAGCTTCAGGTAAGAAAAACAAAATTGTATAGATAATAAGGTGACGGGACAGGATAAAATATAATTCTGACTTCTCTTTTTGCTAGTTTATCGTTTTCTTCGCAAGGATGAAAAAGACCACAGAAATATTTTTAGTTTTGGAAAGAGATGGATTTCGAATACTGGAAGTAGCAAAACTCTCATTATGGTTTAACTGTTTTCCACTTTCTTTCATAAAACATCTATCTTTTAATTTAGCATTTAGCATTATAAAAAAGATGGTTTTTTAATGCCTTATGAGCAAAATTCATCCTAGGGACCCCTCCCCTATTTACTAGTAGCTATGTAACCGAGCTAAAGGCAGCCATATTTGATCGCAAGCACGACACCACGTGCAGTTGGTAAGAGATGTCTTCCTTAGCAAAACAGCTAAAACAACTCCAAATTCCGCAGAATTTAGTTGGCCCAGCCACTAAAAAGCAATCTCATAAAGCATCTTTATTATTTGATAGTAAAGAAGCCGCTGATATCGACAATGAGGCTATTTTTTCTTTGGCTTCAAATGGACTTGAAGAACTCATGGTCATTGAACCGGCGTTTGGTGCTTTTCGAGACACTCTCTTTAGTGAACTCTCCAAAAAGATGGAAAGATCCTTACAGACAAAGGAATATAATGATCGCCTAAATAAGCAAATTTCAGAATTTCTAAGGTATTTGTCTCCATATTTTTTGCTCAAGCCTGCTCACAAGGCACTAGAATGGCTTATCAGAAGATATCGAATACACATTTCCAACGAAGATGAACTTATGACTTGTATTCTACCGTACCACGAGACGAATCTCTTTGTTCGAGTCGTCCAGCTTTTAAAAGTACGAAACCCAGCATCAAACTATCATTGGCTTGAACCGCTACAGAAATCAGGGAGCCCTCTAGCTAAGACTACCCTGCTCAATAAATGTACTACAGACATGGCTTTCTTGAATCGGATCTGTGAGTTGGTTCCTAAGGCTTTGGAATTGGACTGTCAAGTATCGAGTTTAAGGGTTGTGTTCACGTTTTATGCATCAACTGTTGTGGGTACTCTAGAAATGATGGAACGAATTACAGAAGAAATGATAACACTTTTATTACCTTACGTTGTGAAGGGACTGAAATCCTCTATTTCTGAGTACTTGAGCGCCTCTTACATGATTATTGCTCAACTCTGTAACAAGTGTACTCTGGAAGAAAATCTGGTCAAATCCTTGTTGGAAATCATTTGCAAGGTGAGCAGTGAGGATACTCTTCTTTATGGCTTCATCAAAAAGAGGAGGGAGGGGAGACATCTGGTCTATAGACCTCTTTAGCTTCGCTGTTTGTTTACCCATCTCAGACCACTTGATGTTGCTCTTAGGGTTGATTCTTTCATATGTTAATATCTTAACATGTTCATCATAAAAGAACAATTCCCAAGAGAATGTCACATGGTCTGAAATGGACAATTTGCATAGGAAGCTAAAGATGTCTATTATGAATGGATTCTCTAATCCCATTTAGTCACATAGCTACATGTAGAGGTGTCAAGTAGCCCACTTCTGAATTCTCAAAATATAATGCATGAATGTGAGACTTTGAGTGACTAAAGAACAAGTCAGTTGTTTCACACCACCAAGGGTGATTTCACACAAAGCCTCACCTTCATGGATTTTTTTTCAAGAACTCAGAAGTGAGTTTTGTTTTAAGTTGTAAAGTTGAGCAATTTTTCTAGATCACCACAAGCTTTTTATAACTGTTGCCAGCAGTCCTATGCCATTATATTGGGGATTCATCCATGAATAAATAATTCGACTTTAACTATGTAGGATTTTGGTGTTAGTTTACATGAGCCTCGACACTGTATAAAATACCATTAGCTGTGCTCTGGATAGTGATTACAGCAAAGGGCACAAAATAGGTCTCAAAAGGCCAGTTTAGCAAATTTGTTGCTTGACTTTAAGCCTCAATTTTATGGCAGTTTTACAGCATCATATCATGCATATCTTGCCACCAATTCAAACATGCTCAAAATTTAGTGCAAACACATGAGATTTGGATTGTGATAAATTTGCCATTGAAACTGCCACTCAAGACATTTGACAAAATTGCCAGTGCTAAAAGGCCTTAATACACACCTTGGGGTAGCATTAGTATAATAGACACTAGTAGATGCTCAGTGTTTTTTGTTTGTTTGTTTATAGCATCTCAAGGTGGAGCTAGCAATGGAAGGTTTAATGTGTCTGACAATTACCTGTTCTTCTCAGTTAAAGCAGAGAATTCCCAAAAAGTAAGAAACAGACAGAATGTACAATGATGTATGATTGTTTTTATAAAAGAAGAGTTCTTAGTCATACCAGTAGGTGATGAAATCTTTTGGGCTTGTTTATGAAGGCATGACCTAATGAACATCAAGCACTAGATAGTGTCTGATACTGGTAAAGACTTGGGACACTACTTCCTATCACTTCACTGACCATGACTCATTGGTGGAATGTCAAAGTTTGACTTTAAAAATTTCTATGCCTCACAGTGTTATATTGATAGCCGTTGCATTTGATTTTAGTATCATTATTAACCCTGGCCCCTCAATTAATCAACTTCTTGACCTTCACAATCATTGAAATCCATTGCAAGAATGTAGCAAAAGGTTGTATTGATGGACCATATATTGTACAGTCATTTAAATGTTTATTGATTTTTCTTTAAGGGCATTCAAGAATTTGATGTCATTAGAAAATCTCACCAATCATGTTTGTCAGCTGGCCAGCAAATGTGATATCACTGCTTTACTCCAAGTTTTACTGCCTCAGTTAGTTTCTGCTATGATCAAGGAATGCCTACAATCTGAGGATTCTCCTAAGGATAGTCACTTGGCTCAGTCTTTGTATACTCTGGCTAAAGAGCTTGATATGGATAAACCATTAGTTAAACTGTTTTCCAGGTAAATGAGGCCCTCTCATGCTGTAAGAGATTTAGTTGCTTGACTTTAGCCAGACAACACCTGTTGTTAAAACAGTTGGCATGATAACATCACAATGATAATGTGATACTAAAAAAAGCAGCGCTAATCAGAATGCTATTTTCTTTTAGGTCTGTTCTTGTTGAATATTGCAAAGCAAGAAATGAAATATCTGATGGTGCATCTGTAGTAAAAAAATTAAATAAACGTGTAAAATTACTAGCACAATATTTAGAAAAAAGGTATGTAGTTTTAATGGAAGTTTGAAATACTTTATTAGTTATTGGTACTAATTATTTCTAAAAATCAGACAGCACTCTTGTTTATTTGTCTGTGGCTTTTATTATTGAGCTTCAGGTATCACCAAGTGTGCAAGATTGTTATCTAGGGGGATTATTAGCAGCAAAATCAATTGAATATTTAGCTGTCAGTCAACTCCCTTACATGTACATCTATAAGACTACAATTAAACTCATCACTAGTAGATGAGCTTGGCGTTGGTGCTCCAGTGCATCCTGGCATCAAAACAATTCAAACAAACTCATGTACTCAGGATTTTAAGTATTTGTAGCTGATATTAACAGTAATACATTGATTCAGGTACCCAACAGAATTAGAGAGCTCTCTTGAGGAATATCTTGATGGATTGAAGTCCAGTTTGGAAGAGGAATCAGAAGAGACTGTGTACCAGTACTCTCAATGGACGCTTGAGTTTATGTCCTTGGCTCTCTCAGGATGCAAATCTCAGGTATGAATCATGTTTAGTACCCTTGAACTCTGTTTCATGTGTACAGATAAATGTCATTTCATAGCACACATGACCTCTGCTATTAGTGTGACAATGGCTAATGTATTTTATCTTTGATTAGATAGCTATTAGTAGTAGCTTACTTTATAGCAATGGTTAAGTGTATATTAGATATGTGCCTGTTGCCATTCTGTTATGACAATCACATCAGAGGAGGCATTTATTGATGATAATTTTATTATGTTAATCAATATGCTGTTCTTCTTGATAATTGAAGGTTCTTCCAGATTCAAGTGCATCATTAATGCTTAGTCTTCATCATCCAAAAAGTGATGTCCGTCAATTAGCTGTCAAACACCTCCACAACATGATAAAAGATGACAAGGTACATTGAAATGTTGTTGATCAAGATGTCACAGGAATACCATGGTATACACCTATTTCAAAAAACGTTGTCGGTCGGTGATCTGAAATCTGAAATCTGAGCCAGACAATTCGCCAGCGCAAGTCATCGCTCAAAGGTGCTGTCGTATTTAGCTATTTACTGATTGCAAACTACTAAAAGATAAAACTTAATTTAACACTAAAACTTATTTTAGATACAAATTCACAGCTCATGCCCTCAATTCCTCTTGGTTTCAGATTCAGATTTCAGATCGCCCACCGACAATGTTTTTTGAAATAGGTGTACACTCATATTCATCATGGGCAATCAAAAATGCTAATTATTTGCATTGCTTGTATTTGCAGGTATCTCAGGGTGATGATGAATTCATCAGTGGAGCATTATTGGCTCGTCTTAGTGATGATGATCTGTCAGTGGTTGATAGTGTACTGGACATGGACAAGGTAATTAATGTCCATTAAAATCACTTGGGTTTCCTGTAGAAAGGACACCATGGGTATCCCAGAGTAGGTATTAACTGTAGACTTTTGTTTTCTCTCTTGTTAAAGGTTCTCATTAAGTTTTTACCCAATGAACAACTGGTTGAAAAGCTGCTAGGAATACTACAGGCTGGTGAATGGTATGAAGTAAATTAACTTTAGTATCATAAAGTAAAACAACTTTTATTAATGTCGGTAGTTCTTCAGCTATGAGGCTGCTGTAAGTGGAAGCCGATGGTGTGCACTCTACCCCCTCTCTCCATCAGTGCTCCATTTTAAGGGTATTTAAAACTAAGGCTACATGTATTAGAAGTCGAAACAAGAGTATGAGATCACTGAGGATCAAACTGTGGACCTCTCGCTTAGCAGGCATTGCGCTAATCAGTTACACCACACTTGCTCCTCATACTCACAGCGTTCCATTTCACTCATCCTATTTTTAACTACTTCATTTTTTCATTTTGTCAGTCATTCAGTCCTTCACAATTTCCATTTATTTCTGCTTTTCTCATTATTCTGCCTAAGTAAGTGATGATATTTGTGTTCCCCGTGTTTGATGGTCCACTGACCTCATGATATAGAAAGCACAGAGTACAATACTATCTGATACTATAGACAGACAAAAAAGAACCATATCTAACCATCCCTGTCCTATCTATAAATATCTATGAATCCTGGCCTTATTGCTATAATGTACGCTATCATTTTGTATTTTGTGACCCATTTTATTCTTGTTTTTAATAAGATTTGATCATTATTTCAGTATCAATTCCATCTGATTTGTTGTGATTTCAGGAATGAGCAGTGCGACAAAGCTGTTTTACTTCTAAGCTGTCTTGAGTTAGTGGATAATAAGCCTGTCTTGCTTGATAAAGTTGTATATAGTCTGCTACCATTGTTGTTTCTCAACCAGAAAACTCAAAAACATACTGTAGCTTTAGCAAAGAGATTATCACAATCAGTGCTGACTGATGTACATCATCTGTTGAAACATATGAAGAACTTTGTGAAGAAGAAAGGTTAGTATTATATACCTACCTTTCTTTAAAGGCATTATAATAGCGATGATTATGTTGATATGTGATGTTGGGGTTGGTAGTGTTGGTGGTGGTTTTCATGGTGATGGTGATGATGATACATGGTAATGATGATGATTGTGACTATTGATAATGGTGTTTATGATGAAGATAGCAATTATGTTTAACAGTAATATATCAATGAAACATTGATCATTTTGTAGAGTGGAAAGCCTGTGATTCATCCAGTGACCCTGATATACTTGCAGCTGGTAACAGAACACTCTTTGCTTGGTTGGGAGAGAATATGGCCAGTCTACCAGGAAACCAATTACTGGACAAGGTGGGCAGTGAAAACGTATCAGACTGATGGAAGGATGTTATTTATCTTCAAGCTGAGCAGATTTTGCAAACCTAGGGCAAACCTAGATTATTTCTAATGCTGTTGCTTTTCCATTGTCTAATGTGATCAATTGTCATTTTCCTCAGGTTAAAGCATTGTCCAAATATTCTCCAGATCCATCATCAAGTAGCTCCTTTATGTTAATTGTGAATTGCATCCTTGGCAAGGTGGTTGCCACAGCAATTGTTGCCAAGCAACTGGATGTGTTAGGCCTTGTTTTACAGTTGTTGCTCATTAGCTTAGAAGGTGCAGATAAATTAAAAGGATCAACAACATCAGCAAAGGTGAGGTACCCATGATATATTTATACTGCAATCATTATGTTATTTGGTTTTTGCAGATTATATTATTATAATTGCTTCACTTGATCTTATATTATTATGTTTACCTCAATAGTAATAATTTATTAAATAATATTTAAAGGTATGACATTTATTATGGAACTCCAGGGGATACAGCTAAGCTTAAACTTTGCAAAAATCTTGAATTGAGAATCTAAAAGGGTTTTGAATTGTGAAAAATTATATTTGTATTTCACAGGAAAAAGAATCTGAAAGCAAGTCTGGATATGTTGATGGTGTTGTCCCTACAGATCTGATATCAGTACTCATAAATTACATGGCCAAGAATAAAACTAAACACACTGAGATAGCTAAAGCATCCATTCATCTGTGGTTGCTAGGCAACTTCATTAGAAGTATGAAAAGCATGAATGCATCCAAAGGTAAGTGATTTCCCCAATAAAACACAGTTTACATTATTACTTAAGGCCACTTTCATGACTGAATGTAGTTTGAGTTTTCTAAATGCCAATACCCAAAGTGAAAAACCAATATGAGAAAAGCCAAACTAAAAAGCAAAGAGAAATGGGGAAAAATTCTGTCCAAATCATTAGAATTTATTTTAATTTCTATTATTTTATTATTTATATCAACATTATTAAAATTTGTAAACCAATCTTATTTAAGGTACTTGGTGGAATAGTGAAAAGTCAACAAAGTCAACAAAATACACAAAGGTAATACATCTCTGTTAAATAAGGGCTAAAAATCTGTTTTCATGTCTGTAAAACTTTGTGTTCTATTGTTACTGCAATTCTCAATATTCTACCATCAACCAAAAATAATCAGTTGGTAGCTTTTACATTTTTGATTGAAGGCAATAAAAAAACAAATTCCAATGGGCAGCTTGCAACTACTGAGTTTTGCAGAATATTGAGAATCACAGTAAGATATGCATGTAAACCCCAAAATGTAAATGAAGATATAATGATCAATTTGTATTATGTTTTTAGTAATAAGTCTAGTTTATTATTGAAATCATATATTTCTTATTTCAGATGTTACTGTTATTATTTAATGTGTTGGTAAATGGTGCATGTTATGAAAAACCCACCGCTCACCAACCCACCTTCAGACAGCTACTACAGGAACTTATTCAGGTAAAACATTAACAGTATTTGTATATTTACAATATGGTTATGTGGTGCTAACTTCACATATTTCCCCACCATATCTTGGTGCCATTAAATCACCAAAATTGTTCTGGATTAATTCACAAGGTGAAGTAGATGATGACAGTAATGACTATTTCTTATTTCTAGTGTCATCTGTCAAGTAAAGCTGATCTGATAAAGTTCTTGAGTTTGATATGGTCCAGTCCTGTCTCTAAACAACTTGTCTTGGATACAGATGTTGTACAGTGTCCTGTTCTTCTACAAATTCACAGTCTGCATGTTGGAAATGCATGTCTTGCTTCACTCAAAAAACAGGACTTTAAACACATCACAGAACCTTCTTCTGCAGGTAAAGTAACTAGTCCCAGACGTACGATGTACATGTGAGGACAGTGATGATCATAACTATGAAGGTGGTAAAATAGATGATGATTATATGTGGTGATGATGCTGATGATGTTGACGATGTTGATGATGATGGTGGTGGTGGTGGTGTGATAGTGTTGATGGTAGTGGCAGTGGGTGGTGATGGTGGGATAGTGGCAGTGGTTAGTGGTGATGGTGGTGCTGAATAGTGTTGGTGATGGTGATGGTAATGGTAGTGGGTGGTGATGGTGGGGTGGTGCAGTGGGTGTTGATGTTGGTGGCAGTGGTAGATGGTGATTGTGTTGGTGGTAATTGTGTTGATGATTGTGTTGGTGATGGATGGTGATGATGGTTATGGCAGTGGGTGGTGGTGTGTGATGGTGGGGTTGTGCGGTGGGTGTTGATGGTGGTAGTAGTGATGGATGGTGATGATGGTGGTAATTGCAGTTGGTGGTGATGGTGTGGTGGATGGCAGTGATGGTGATAAAAGTAACACATTACTATGATCCATGATTAATAAATTTCAATCTTCTGCATGTATTTTTCTTGACATTGATTTGATGATCTTACAATAGTGTTATATTTGTAATATTGATCCTAGCTGTGGCATCTCTTCTGGTACCACTTTGCAATCCAGTATCTGCCATCAGGAAAGGTGCTCTACTGTGTCTGAAGAGCCTTCACTCATCATTTACTTTCCCACCCCCTGTGGGTACATTTGTTGATCTGTTGGTAGAGAGTGGAGAGGAGCTTGGGGCTGACCATGATCACCTTCAAAGGCAAGAACTCTTTTTTTTATAACAAAGTAATTTCACACACTTTTATTGGCCAACTTGTGTTTCATAACTTATAGTACAGACCACCAACCTCAATTTTTGTGTTTACCTTGCCATATAATTAATGTCTTCTTAACCTCATTGGTTCAGTTTGTATGTAAGTTATGAATTCAGTTTTTCCACCTTTGGCCTGGATGGCCTGGATGCTACATGGCCTGGATGCTACATGGCCTGGATGCTACATGCTTTGGCCATTTGCAGTGGAAAAAAGATGGTCCATAACTTAAGGAACAGCCCTTGTGTTCAGTTTAAAAGATGTATATACTTCCATGGCACAAGATATTGCAAATAGCTCAGCTAAGTGTTCAATTTAAGATATGACCCAACATTTCTCAGTCTTGATATTGATTATTGAACTGTTTTTGTGTGCAGGATGTTTACTTTAGCGTTTAGTTGCCTGTCATCACCAACAGAAAAATCAACAGGGAAAGGCAAGTCTAAAAGATCAGAAGAAGAGAAAGTTTTAGCTGGGATGTTAGACTATGTTGTTGGACAGACAGTTAGTGATGAAACACCCACCCACGTACAGAAGACATTATTAACCATCATGGCTGGTGTTGTTACACAGGTTAGTAAGGTGCAGGGCTTGTTTAGGCTTTTAGAAAATGAATATATGAATATATTCTTATTGGTTCACAGTTCCTTCTGGTTGTGCAATCACCAATGACTGATCACCATTCACCGTTCACCCTGTCAACCTTTTTTGAAATAGCTGTATGTGACATCTGACTTCCATCGACAATTTTTCATTGCTTACCATATGTGGGAGCTCAAAATCATTACCTTTCACATGCTAAGTTACAAATACTCTCCCAATGTAGTTACTTTGTGGACTTGCCAAAAATAAATTACCACAATGACAGGTTTTGCAGCATGTTTAAATCACTTTGCCGATTTATCTATTAAATTTTAATTACAAAATACATTTTATTGCATAACACATATTTTATTAATGAATGTAGTCAGTGAATGATGTAGAATCATTGGGTTAAAGAAGGCATTTCCTCATGAAATTCAAGCAATAGATAGTGTCTGACACTGACTCTGTAATAGATTAAGATCATTGTATTATAAGTAAGGTAAAAAAACTGATGCATTTGTGTTTGTATTCCTTCTGCAGCCCATGCTGAAGTCATGTCTTCCAACACTTGAGAAATTGTTAGCAAAGAGCACCACAACTGGTAATTATAAACCTCTGTTGCTTGGGTATAATGTTTTTCCATTTTAGACCATGTGTCTTTCCCTTGGGCATTGTTTCTATGTTTAACAGTAATGCCTGAGAAGATATTTTAATATAGATGAACCTCAAACAAAGGATCATATTCCCAAGAGGATGACACATGGTCTGAAATGGGAAAACATGCCCAAATGAGAAGGTCTATTCATTGTAGTTTCTATATCTTATTAGCATATTATTATAAATGTTTTCTGCCATGTTCAATGACTTCATTAGATGATTGATGATCCATTGGCCTCATGATGTGGAAAGCACAGAGTAATTACACTATCTGATACTGAAGTCATTATCTGCCTAGTAGTTAGATAATGCTTTGGTTCAGTGTTAAAGCTTGTTGATGAAAAAATGCTGCAGGCACTGCTGTAGCTTTGTCATCATGCTGATCTGTAGGTTGTTTTAGGCTGTCCTTTCACAAAAGTGCTGTAACTCATGGTGTCATAATTACTTTTTCCAGGTTTAACTCCAGATGAAAATGCTTGTCTCAACTTACTTATCCAGAAGTTCTCACCAGTCACTGCTGTCATGCTGGAATCTGAACCAAGATTATGGGATGTCATGAAGAGGATATTTGATCTAAGAGTGTCTGTGTGTTCAGGACACCCAGCACCAGTCACAATCCTTCTAACACAGGTCAGTTATGCAGTGTTATTGTGTCTACTGTGAAAACATCAAAGGTGATGCTGTGGTCTTGAGAAGTTGAATTTCTTGGAGAGTCTCTCCCTTGATTTGAACCACAAAATCCAGCATTCTAAATTCCAATAGCTGTTATTACGGCTGCATGCAGATGAGATGCACATGAGCCATTATGCATTGTATTGACCCAATAGCCTCACTTGGAATGATTCTTAAAACAAAAGATTATCTCATCACAGGCTCAACTTAATAACAGCTATTTGTTCTGTGAGGTAGCCATGCCCCGACTTAAATCACCCCAGAGGTTGTTTCAGGGTTTGATAATTGGTTATGTTTGTTTGTTTTTGTTTTAATAAGTGTCTGTCTGTCTGTCTGTCTGGCATGCCTTTCATTCTATTGATGGCTGTTGTTTTTCATCAGATCAACAATACATTTTTCCAAGCAATTCCCTTGAAGACAATACAACAAGAAATCTTTGCAATACTTCTGGATACATTACAACACACTAAGAATGATAGAATTATCCACAAAGTTAAGGACACTATTTCACAGGTAAAAAGAAATGGAATGGGTTAAGTTTCATTAAATATCCATTCTGTCCAAACCCAACTCCTAACCCTGCCCTCACCCAGAAGAAAATAATAGAATATGCCCTCCTCCTTAAACCCTCCACATTTTGTGGAAATTCCAATCCCTTTCTATAGAGGATGTATTGATAATTTTTGGATCTGTGCATGTAGAACTTAAATGCCAATTGTATACATGTGTCAGGTGATGTTGAGTGCTGAGTTGGTTCTTGAAGAGCTTTGTAAGCTGAAAACAGAGAAGGAGCTTAAAACACCCAAGAAAAAGAAAGTCAAGAAGTATGTGCCCCTAGATAAATGAATACCAATATTGCACCTGCTACAGTATTATCTAAGAAATAAGAATGCTAAACATGACAGTTGCTGGTAGCCTGCTCACTAGAGTATATAATGTTGAGCCAAATGTGTGCTGAATTATTGATTTAGAGTATTACAAAATGCAGTTACATATAGTAATGATTCTTGTTTTTGTAATCTACAGAAGTCCTGTACTAGAAAATTCTAAGTCAACAGAAACTGCCTCCTGGCAGAGAGTGACCGTAATCCTGGAGTTGTTGCAACACATTGATGTTACTGATGAACAGCTGCTATTACCAGCACTGTTTTCTATACTCTCAAGGTAATGCTTTCCCAGATTTTATATTTATAGAGAAATATCATATATTTCTATGCTTTTTCTTTTCAAAATAGCGACATAATTTAGATATTAAAAAAATCGAAGAAAATTTAACGCAGTTGTTAATTTTGTTTCAGATGTGTAGAAATGGATCCGTTAATGGAAGTTAACAATGACTACATCATGCAACTATTGCTGGGTAAGATACTAAACATATGCCAGCGAGGTGGAAAAGATGGAAGGACTGACAAGAAAGGTAACTATTATGTACTGTAATTGTTATGGTGTTGATGGTTGGTGATGGTGATGGTGATGGTGTTGATGATGAAGATAATGATAGTGGTGATGGTGGTGATGATGATGATAATGATAGTGGTGATGATGATAATGATGGTGATGATGGTGATGATGGTAATAGTGATGTTGATGATAATAATGTGGAGGGATTTTTCATTTTATTTCAGATCTTTTACCAGAAGACAAGTTCAATGTTGAACTCATTGTGCAATGTATTCGTGTATCTGATAATCCTCAGACACACCATCATGCTCTTCTCCTATTGGCTGCGGCAGCAAACCTATTCCCAGTAAGTAAATATTCCAGAATGCAGATAATATATATATAATTTGAATAATTTGTTTTGACACACAATACTTCATGCTGCTTCTGTACTCAGTAGATGATGATATTTGTGTTCCCCGTGTTTGACGGTCAACTGACCTTGTGATATGGAAAGCACAGAGTATAATACTATCTGATACTGATGTGGGAATGGGTGTTGTTATAGCCTAACTATGAGGAGAGAATGCTCATTATTAATTTTCAACTACTTTTTTATTTTATTATCCAGGAAAAAGTTCTACACAATGTCATGTCAATTTTTACCTTCATGGGAGCAAATGTAATGAGACAGGATGACAGTTATAGCTTCCAAGTCATCAGTAAAACAGTGGATACAGTAATACCAGCACTTATCAAGGTAATTGAGTTATTTTATAACATCCTCTGCAAGTCATATAATACTGTAAAAGTCAAGAAATCATTACCTTAATTGTTTTTCTATTTTGCTTATCAGGCTGGAGAGAAACGACAACTCCCAAAGCTAAATGTTAAGGGAGCACCAGCCATCTCACTTGATGATATTGTTGCCATGGTAATAAGAGTGTTTGTGGATGCATCTCCACACATCCCAGAACATCGTCGTCTACCTGTCTTTTCTCATTTGGTGTCCACTGTTGGCGCATCAAGATTTTTGCATGTGTCTGTGTTACTCTTGTTAGAAAAATATGTCGTTCATTCACCAGAAAAAGAAGAGGAGGAGGTCAGTTTAGCTTCTTCAAAATTGTCACTTATCTTTCAATTTTCTACAGCATTTATCCACAGTTTTAGATTATTACTTAATAGTTTTTAATTTCTCCTTGTTTACAGGATGGTACTGTTCATTCACCTCTTGATTTAGATTTCTGTCTTACTTTGTGCCAGGAATTTGAGCCAGAAATTCAGGTATTGACAGTTAGAATTCTTTTTTTTTCTTTCTTTTTTCCATGTACTTTTTATTAATTGTATCTCCTATTGTAAACAGGCTGAGGGAATGCTGAAACTTTTGCAGTATGTGACACATTTACCTGTTGAAAAACCAGATGGTATGGTCAATGACTTACATATATGTATTAAGATTCCTTTTTAACTGAGATTGTTTTATTTAAGCTTTGCTTTATATATACATTATGTCCATATATGATTTTAAGTATTCATTTTGCTCTCCTCATTTTTTAGTTCCTCATCGAGCAAGAGTTACCAGAAGATCAACAGCTCTGTTCTCCACAAGGTCTCCTCTCTTTGATGTCCACTCTCGCTCTGCTAAACATTTAAGGCAGTTCAAGTTTGTTACCATTGGGTTCATTTCTACTGTGCTTAGTAGTGATGGCTTTATTTCACAGGTAAATAACTGAATTCATATGATAAATGGATGGCTCAGTGTTACACAGTGGTTTTTAGGCAAAGGTTGTGAAGTTGATACTGAGGGTGATGGCAAAGTGGTTTGTCCAATGTGAAGGATTTTTTGATGATGACAGGGGAGGCTTCATTGATACGACAGTGGTAACAGTGATGATGCTGATGAAACACATTGGATTAGAGTAATGATTATACATGATAATGGTGATGACAGTGGTAAAGGTACAGTTATGTTAATGATGGTAATTAGATGTGTATCTCTTGTTATCCAATACAGGAACAAGATAGTCAAACAAGTGATGAAATTCAGAACATATACCTAAGGTAATATCTCATGGACAATACTAACTACCTATATCTGTACTCTGTTTCTGAATTATCTAACTTAGTAGTCAATAGGTATCTTAAATAAAGTTGTTTCTTCCTGTACAGTTTAATAGAAGAGGTGCTTACATTTGTAACAATCACAGCACAGCATTCTGAGGGACACACCAAAGGTGCCACTGGGAAGTTCTTGCATGCACTTTTACATCAAACCTATGATATCATTGACAAGGTATGGCAGCTAATTCCATTTGAGAGGAGTAGGTTGCTTGTAATTCTAGTTCACTGAAATAATCACTACTGATCTTATCAGGTCAATCAGCTGTTGCCACCCATTGTATTTGTAAGCGTGATACGTCGACTGCTAGGTAATTCTAACCCAACTGTTAGAAGGAAGGCAATGGAACTGCTAAACACCAAGCTTGGACACAGTAAAGCAATTGAGCAACAAATAAAGGTTATTATCCTAAATGCATGAATGAATGGGTGTAATAGTTTGTAGGGAGAGGACAGTAAGGCCATGGAAGGTAATGTTGATGGTGATGGTGATGGTGATGATGATAATGATGGTGACAATGGTGATGATGATGAAAGTGATGTCAGTGATATTGATGGTGATGATGATGGTAATGGGTTTGTTTCTGTTATTCTTAGACTGAGGAGTTCCTTCACCTAGTGGAGGATCTTTTGTCACTAGTAAAGAAATCTGATGGCAGTGAAACACCAGTCAACAGACAGACTGCACTGTACAGTCTGAAGCTACTGGCAAGAATACTAGCAGAACAACAACCTAACATGTTTACCAAGGTATGGCAGGGCGACAGACAAATTAAGATAATATAATCTATCCAGACAATCCATTCATTTGTCCATTATCCATCCATTCATTGGTTCCTTCATGCATCTCTTTGATTGTCTTTCCTTTGACTTTGTATTCATTTTTAAGGTCCTTGAAACTTGCATAGAAGTTTTTACAAACAAGGGTGAAAATTCCCAGGTTAGTCATTTAGTTTGGATCATTTTTCTCCCTTCTTTTCACTGATATGACAACAATAAAACTATATGTCAACCACCATTAATAACTCTGCATTCCACCATGACAGGTGTCATCCAATGCATTACTATGTCTTGGTGAGGTTTGTGCAGGACTAAAAGCAAACACCATCTCCTACTTACCAAGATTTATGCCAGAACTTCTAGAGCTGTTACAGAAAACAGGACAGGACAGGTGAGCCCTTCAAATCCTCAGGATTAACTCCTATTTTCTCAGCTTTGTTGATTGGTGGTTTTTTGTTCTTGTTTTTCCAGGAATGTTCTCCTGTTACTGTGCTCACTTGTTACATTACACAAGGTCACACAGACATTACCTCATTTCCTCAGCCCTTATCTTACTACCATTCTACAGAGGGTAAGTCTTACTTTCATGCGGTTTAGATTTTCTGTTCACTGCTTTTGTTATTGCCTTTGCAGTTGCTGCTGCTGTTGATAGTGGTGGGGTTGTCATTGCTGTTACTGCTGCTGTTTTTTTGGTGTTGCTGTTGGTAGTGGTGTGCTATTATTGCTGGTGCTGCTGGTGCTGGTGCTGGTGCTGGTGCTGGTGCTGCTGGTGGTGCTGGTGCTGGTGCTGGTGCTGGTGCTGGTGCTG
>JAAAQI020080894.1:2224-16851 GCA_011800005.2 Stichodactyla mertensii | reverse complement strand
TTGTCACGCAGCTCATGATAGGCGCGAAATCACCGACTTCAAAGTCATTTTACTCGAAAGATCGAATGGTGACCCCCAATTTTTTTGCGATTTCTTGTATGTCTAATGTTGTTTTATCAACTGTCAAAGATTCAGAAAATTTTCATTTACTTTGGATTTTCCCGCGAACGTCCTTAATAGCCCTTAATATGTCAAAACCATAAATAGTAGCAGATATTGGAAATTTATGAACAGATTGGAAATATTGGTGTGTAATTAGAGGTTAATGTATGAACATTATCCATAGAATTCAAACCTCCCATGGTGATGACATTGGTGATGTTAAAAAATGGAACATTTTAAGTCGGTATACCAATGTATTTTTTGTATTTATTGCAGGCTCTAAGTTATCTGCAGTTTGTTGGAGATCTGATGATCAAACATCCTCATGCATTCAATGACACAATGAAGAAAAATGTGTACAAGGTGAGGTTTATTTGCCGAGCAATGCAAACAACCTTAATAATGCAACCAGTGTATTGATGTGATACTCTCTGTACTACAACTGTCTGTGTTATAACCACCTTTGCAATTCCACCGTCAGTGATATAACAATTTTATGATATGACGACCTTTGTAGTGATGTGATGCCCTCTGTAATACAACCACCTCTCTATAGCGACCACTTTAGTAATACATTCATTGTGGAATCAAAACCTCTATACAATGTACAATGACCATCTTATTAATGCACCTATCACAGTGATGGAACACCCTCTGTAATACAACCACTTCAGCGATCACGTCCGCCATCTAAGACAGTTGCTACTCAAACCACCTCAGTAATGAGAAGGATATGTTTTCTTTGCAGACCACTGACCAGTTGGTTGGACACATGGAGAAATCTGGCGCAGATGTAGAGTTGTTTGTCATGTCTTGGTTGAAGAAGTTCAACAACATGATGGAAGGAAAAGATGTAAGTGATAGCCTTAACTGTTTTGATATAAGTAGGATTTGCAGCCATGTTGGAGGACATGAACAATTAGGTCGTCTTACTTGAGAAAGAATTAATGACTTACAGAACGTACACGGTACGGTTTGCAGTAACACTGAAATGGCTTCCCATTGTTTTTGTGTGAATCATCAAAACACAACGCTTAGTTACGGCTATGACAAAGTACGGTACTGCTATGGTACAGCTACGAATTTGCCTTAGTGCTTCCCACTCATACGAAATCCGCTCTATTACATCGTCAAAATAGTGTAAATACACGAGGCGTAGTCGAGACTACTTTGACGATGTGATGACGACATTTATCGTCAATAAGAAGACAGACACATTAATAAATAGATGCCTTTTTTTACAATAGCAAAAAAAGACAAATAAATTCAACTCTGTGTGCGAACTAACAATGGAACCAGCGCTCACTCGTGATGATAAAAAAAACTAGCCAATCCTCGCGCGACAAACCACCACAAATTTGTAAGTTATCATAAAAAAAACAATCTAGTTTTTATTCCTTCATTTTCAGAGTGGAATTTCCCTACCCCCGAAAGAGACTGAATCAAAAGATGAAGAAGACGTCTTGGCACGAAGTAGCATGTCTTACTTCAGTGGCTACGAACATCAAACAACTCATGACGAAACAACTCCTGAGTCGACTCCCTACACCCATAACACCGTCTCACGTCAAGCCAGTATACAATCCACACACTCTGTGCCATCTGTACACTCTCTTCATACCCTAGATCTATCAAAGCCGATTCCAACTGAGATGTACCAGTCAGCTGAACCTGTGCAGCACAAGGAATCCTTCTCAAGTCAAGGTTATCAGGAACGGAGTGATGGACCTCTGGCCCAGGAGTATCAGGAACGTCAGCCGACAGAGAGTATAGATCACTGGCATCAGGAACAAGGAGAGCAGCAGTTTGTTAATGACATGTGGATGCCTGGTGTAACACAGCAGAATAATAGTTGGATGCCTTCTGCCCCTGTTGAAGAAACTGGTTAGTAACCAATAAAAGGAAATCTGTTATACCCTGAAAAAAAAAGAGTCTTAATTTTACTGACGTTTTGAGCTTTCGTCTGTCGTCGGAGTAAAAAAGGGGGAAACTGGTTAGTGATAAGTAGTGTTCACAACTTGAGAGACAATTTTATTTCAGATTTCCGACCATGAGAAGAGAGAAAAAGGCGAGATCTGCTACAGGGGTGAATCCAGGAATTTTTGAGGGAGGAATTTTTGAGGGAGGAATTTTTGAGGGAGGAATTTTAGAGGGAGGAATTTTTGAGGGAGGGGTGTACCATCTATAATCGGGACTCGAGCACCAAAAGTAGATAATAATAAAGCCATAACTGACTGTATATCACTCATCTCAGGGGGGTGCACCCTGCATCCCCTGGATCCACCGTGTGCTACAACACAGTTGCAAAGCTTGTTAGACTACTTTTGTATACCAAAGTGCGAAATATAATGTCCAACTGAAATTGTTTAAAGATTTGAAGAGAAAATTATTTAAAGTTTTGAAGAGAAAATCTAAGTCGAAGTTCATGCAAACGAACACATTTTTAATCAGAATTAACAACTTTTTCACGATTGTGATTTTAGATCAAACACAAGAAAGTGTTTTATCTGATATCCAAACACCGAGAAGTGGGTTGAAAAAAAAAGACGAACCGACTTTGATTAATCGACTTTGAGGTGTCTGAATAGAAGATGAAACTTTCTTTCAAGTGTTTAATCTAGCTTCTAAAACCATGAATAATAGACCTCTTTAGTTTGGGATGCAAATTGCCCATTTCAGATCACGTGACATTTTCTTGGGAATTGTTCTTTTATGATGAACATGTTAAAATATTAACATACGAAAGAATCAACTCCCAAGAGTGACATCACGTTGTCTGAAATGGGTAAACAAACAACGAAGCTAAAGAGGTTTATTCTAGGAGAAAATCAAAGCAAAAGCTGGCCACATTTTGTACTAATCAAGATCACATATCCAAACCACTGTCACGGTAGTGATTTACTTCAATAATTATATATGAGTTTCAGGATGCATGGTATTTTTCTCATTCACTTTTAAAGGACGTGAAGTGCCACCAGAAGGAGATGGAGAGACAACTCCTGTGAATACTGCAACCTTTGATGACTTTTATCGTCAAGCAAACCCTACCATGAGCAAAGGAACCACTTGGGAAGAGGACAATGCGAAGACTCCAACGCCGGCCATGCCTGACGTGAGTTTTTCTTCCTCCCTCCCTCCCTCCCTCCCTCCCTCCCTCCCTCTCTCTCTCCCTCCCTCCCTTTCGCTCCTTCTTGCTATTTCTTTCTTTCATTTTTCTTATATTTATCGTTGATAAGTGTCTAAGTTAATATTTTACTAACATTTATCTTTGATCTTTTTTTTCTTTTCAGTCTTCTCAAGCCACCACGAAAGCATCAGGTGAGACATTTTCATTTATTTATTTATTCTTTCCTTCCCTTTTCTTTCTCTGACATTCCTTCCTTCCATTTTTTATCAAATTTGAAACTTTCTTCATTTGCAACCTTATCTGAATTTTTAAATTTTTTTATTTTTCCAGAATCTCGTGGAAAGGAAGAAAAGGCCGATACAAAGACTGCTGACAACAATAAAGTATCTTTAGGGGTATGTTGCTGTCGCCTTTTTTGTTAAAATAAAACTAGCCCACTTTTGATAATTTCGTTCAGTTCAAATTATCACAGACAATAAGAATCTGAATTGAGCCGTTTCTAAGAAAACAATGAAGTACTCGTATTACATATTTTGGTCCCCGGAGCCTCGATTAAGATGTTATTGTTTGCAGTCAACCATTCAATTGATCAAGCTGTTATAAGTATCAGAGAGAAAAGTGTTAATTGAAATGACTTGCAAATACATAACAGTTTGTAAACTTAACTTGATGGTTCATTTATGCGACAGAATGATTCTTTGATCTCTCTAGCAAAGTTCCGGGTTCTGGCATGGCATTACTGGTATGGTTAAATCACTGATACCCAAGGGACCCCAAGAAGTGCACCTTCCAGATGATAAAGAAAAGACTGTAAGTTCAAAGACTGTGCTTTACAGGTGCGGATCCAGGGGGATGGATAGGGTGAATCTTTACTCCCCCCCCTTCCTTTTTGAAGCAGTCATGACTGTATGTAGCCGGCATGTTAGTGATTAACCGTCCTTCCTAAAACAATGCATCATGGTATTACCTAAGACAGTCATCCCCCTCATAAATCCTGGATCCGTGCCTGCTTTATTTCTGTACTCCCTGCTTTTCATTGTTGCCGTAACCATTTCACTGGTTTCTTATTCTCGAGTTTGAGAGGCACTATGTATTAATCAGTAGCTTGTTATCCTTCACTGCACATGAAACTATTGAGTTAATGCAAAGTGCCCCTTACATTTGATTCAAATCAGCCAAAACGAATGTTTTTTGGGTCGTAAGAGCAGTGTAAATAAAAAATAGTGATCCTTAAATTTGCTCTGAGTCTTTCGTTCTTAAGGAATTAGCCAAAGAAACGTTAGCTATCTGATGTTTTTCTTGAAACACTTCATTAAATTAGTGCAACGACTTCAACTGGGGCCACCTAGTGTTTTTGTCCAATCACAAACCGAGTCTGAACTCCGAGGTTACCAACAAAATTAGCCAATCAGACTTTGCTGTTCCCACGACTGAAAGAAAATTGGAATCCTTTCCTTGCCTGACTGACAAACGAGTGACGTGTTCTTCTGAACGGAACTGTATTCTAATTCCCTATTTCAGTCGTGACAACACTGAAATCTGATTGGCTTATTTTATTGGTCACCTCTGAGTCTTTTATTTAACACTCGGCTTGTGATTGGCTGAGAAACTCCAGGTTGCCCCGGTTGAAGTGAGTCCCACTGTAAGATAATATTGTGTGATTCGTTTGTGAATGTTAGATCTATTTTGATAAAGAGCTCAACAAATGGGTAAATACAGAGGAGGAGAACGAGGTAACTAATTATCGAAATTATTTATTTGATTACTTATTTGATTATTTATTTGATTTGATTTTGATTTTTATGACACAGAACACGACAACCTAAGGCTTTGTTGGATATATTAGATACTTTTGCTTAGTACTTAAATGAAAAGTTGTTCTAATCATTGTATATCTAAAGGGAAGCACGGGTGGCGTAATGCGTCGCCTCTCATCGATGCGACTCGGGTTCGAGTCTCACCGGGCTCAGTGTCGTATGTGAGTAGAGTTGTTTGTTTGTTCTCTCCTTTGCTTCGAGGGTTTTTCTCCGGGTTCTCCGGTTTTCCTCCCTCCGCAAAAATCAACTTTCAAATCCTGATTCGATCTCAGGGCCTAGATGAAAATTACGCCATGTAACTCTAGTTACCCTGCTTAAACAAAGTGAATTTATTTATTTAATTTATTTTTATCTTCTTCAGGACAAAGCTCCCCCTCCCCCACCCCCATCGGACACAATGATAGGGGGAATGAGTGCACCCCCTGCTCTTGGACCACGCCCTGGATGTATGTATTACCCCATTTAGTTAAATCAGTAAAATATACTACCTTCAAAGTTTCTTTTTATGTTATAAACTTTGCTTAGTATGATAGAATACTGTCTTCTTGATAGCGCACATGAAGGGCAGTGTCCGTTTTATAGAACAGTTTTCGTGCGAGTGGGAAACGTACGATACTGACTTACTGCATTGACGCAGTACGGTAAGCAGTAGCATTGAAATGATTCCCATTGCTTCCGTGTGAATCATCCAGAAACGAACTAATATTACATTAAAGTACCTCTGTGCATGAGGTCTGAGTTCGATTCCCAGTGACCTCACGTCCTTGTTCCGACTTCTTTCCATTCCGTGTAGCTTTGATTAGCTTTAAATACTCGTAAAACGAAGCACTGATGAAGAGAGGGGGTAGAGGGCGTGCCTTCGAACGCTTTATACATGAGAATTGGGTAATCACTCCCAGCGTTATCGAAGTAAAACAAATTACCATTACCCCCTTTTTTTGCAGGACTAAGAGTTTTTCGTATCGTTTCCCAATTCGAAATCCTCTCTACAAAGAAATGCTCAAATAAACTGATATTTGGTTGTGAACCTTCCAGGTAATCCAGTGATAGGTGGGGCACCACAAGGAATGATGCCTCCAAACCCCACAATGCCCACCCCAGGAATGATGAATACACAGGCAGAAGCTGTACCAGATAACAACCGTGCAGGACCTGGTGCTCCTGGTGTCCCTGGACCTACTACCAACCAAGAATCGCTTCCTGGAATGATTCCTGGAATGCAGATCCCTGGGAAGCCAGCTGGACCGCCGTCCAAGTTTTCCAGAAAAGCACAGGGAAGATTAGGTATGTATTCATTGTTCAAGAAAACCCCAGTCAAAAATGCAAGTGAGATAACGTGAAGGAACAAAAAATTACCAAAGCGATCTCGTTTTCAGTTTACTTTTATACTGAACGTCTTTTTTTTTAACTGACAAAAGACTGATTCGCGAGCACCATTAAGGTCCATACACACTAAGGGCTTTGCACCAGGGGCAGGCTCCCGAGTCATTTTGCACAACTAGTACACACGCGAGACCATGCTGCGGGAGCTTGCTGCATGGTATGGTCATTCTCGCTGATATTTAACCAGTTTAATATCAGGGAGCGTGACTCGAGGGCAAAATTCTGCTCCCGCCACAACCTTTTTTACATGAAATCTTTGGTGCACACGAAGGAGCAAAACGACCCTGGAGCCTGCTCCCGGAGCAAAATCCTTAATGTGTATGAATGTTTTAACTTCCTTGTTGGAGCGGATTTTAAGGGGAACTTACACAGGACGTAAAAAATTGTAATGTTTGCGACAAATAGCTCTGTGAAAATTATGAAAAACAAGGATAACGCGGCAGTAGCGCACTCGCCTCTCACTTCTAGGATCTCAGGCTCGATTCCTGGAATCGGCATTTCATGTGAATAGAATTTCGAGTCTCTTCCTTGATAGGGTTTTTCTCCAGGTTCTGCGGCACACTATTCTAGGTCCTTTGTTGTGAATCTGAAAATCGTTATGCGTACCATGTTGCACAACACCAACAGACCTTTTACCAAAGTGGCGGCCGCAAATTCGAACGAGTAAAAATTTAACTGTGTGAAAAATTAATACCAGCACTAGAAAGAGCACCTCAACTTTAGTAACCCTGCAAAAAAGATTAGGTGTTATAGTGGCTGAGAAAACATTTTTCAAAAATTGCCAAATTTATAGAGAAATGTATGTCTGGGGGTATGGCGTTTTATTTATTTTATTATTATTATTTATTATTTTTTCCCAGGGTCTCGCAACAAATACGTGGATGTACTGAACCCAAATAAAGGTTCACAGCAGAGCTCACAAGCTGTGCCAGCAGCGTTATTCCCCATCATGCCTGGAGGTGGAGGGACCTTCCAAGGAACTTTCTTTGTTCCTTCCGCAGGTAAGAAAATCGTAAAAGTCGAGCTTTAGTTGCTTTTGTTTGCTTGCTTGCTTACTTGTTTGCCTGTCTGTTTGTTTGTTTGTTCACTCGTCTGTTTATTTCTTTGCTTGCCTGTTATTTGTTTGCTTGCTTGCTTAATTTTCCGCTTGTTTTTGTTTTTTGTTTGCTTTTCTGTTGTTTGTTTGTTTGTTTACTAGTCTGTATATTTCTTTGCTTGTCTGTAATTTGTTTGTTTGCTTGCTTGCTTGATCTTCGGCTTGTTTGTTTGTTTTTCTTGCCTCTTCCTGTTGTTTTTTATTTTGTTTATTTGTTTACTTGTCTGTTTATTTCTGTTTGTTTCCTTTTCTGTCGTTATTGTGTTTTTTGTGGGTTTTTTTTTTTTACGTCTGATATTTCCAGGGCTTGTCTTTTGTTTGCTTGTTTTTTCGGTTTGTTTGTTTTTTTGCTTGTTTGTTTATTACGTACAGGAAGCCGGAATGACAGTAAAATTTCAGAATCCTGTATTATTTCCAGGGCCTGCATTCCGAGAGTCACTATTTCGTGGACTTCAGAATCCCAATTTTCCTGAAAAGAGTGATGTTTTTCTTCTTCGGTTTGCATGCTAAAATTTGTACGATATGATTTTTATCTCACAGCACCAGTAAATAACGATGATGAGAATTCTTCTTCGCTGCCTCCTACTGAAATACAATCAGGGTAAGAAATTATATCTAAGAAGATACTGTATGTTTATTGCATGTTTTATCGTAATATTTTGGTGAATTGATATTGTTCTAAGAGAGCAAGTATGTCTTATTCCAACGTGCCTTGCCGCGAACGTGATGTTTTCTAGAATTTTGACGTACCTTGCCGTGCCTTGACTTTGTCATGACCATGTTCTTGCACCGAGCTTTTCACAGTCGTACGGAATCTGCTCTAGATTCCCTCAAAACGAACCACTTATGGAGAGGGCGGGGTTAAGCGCGAGCCGTTCTACCTCTATAGCACTTTGCTTTGCTGGTCAATTCGTGTTTGTTCTATTTTTCTCTTTTTCCATGTTTAATTATTAACCATGACGATGGTGTTGTTGTTTTACAGGCCAGATAATGCGCAACCACCATCGCCTACAGTAAGTAAAATGAAAAAGTCCGCTTGACCTTGAAATCCCTAGTAAACCTAAACGGATGGTATTTCGACAATTCTGAAGCTTAGTGTTCAAAGCAAAGCAGCTTTACTTCTCCTTGATGTAATCCTTCAAGTTGCAAGAGCGCACATTTTGGCAAGAAAAGCAGCCTTGCTTGTCCCTAATGAAATCCTTGCAGTAGCGCAAATGTTTGGCTCTGCCAGTGTCTAAAGTAAAGCGGCTTGTCTTGTGCTTGATGCATTCCTTGCAGGAGTGAGTGCAGATCTTTGGCTTTTCTAGACACGAACAGCAGTAGCTGAGTGCATAATCTAGTGTGTTCAAGCAGCATGTCTTAACACTGTAACTTCATTCTAATCTCTTATTGTTGTCTAACCTCTTAATCACCAATCATGCATAAATCGTACGCAGATGCACTAACTACTGACGTTTCCTTTGTTGCTTGACACTGGACGGAAAACTGAGCTCCCAAAGACAACTAAGAGTTTGACTTCTTGAAAGCACCAATAAAAATGCGCCAAAATGGCAAATTGACACTAAAGATCGACTTCACTTTAAGATTGACTACGGATTCTGTCTAAAAACAGCAATTTTAATAATGCAATGTTGTGAAGATTAACCTAATGCGATTTATTTTACCTATTAAGCAGGTGATGTTGCATGAGAGTAATATTTAAAACTCATCCAACACTTCATTCCTATCCATTCATCCATGCATCCGTCCATTTATGCTTCCAGTCGACCTTCCGTGCATGCTTCTATCCATACATCCATCCATTCATGTTCATTCAACCATTCATCCTTGCATTTCTATTCATCCTCCCATCCATCCAACCATCCATCCAACTATCCATCCATCTATCCATCCATCTATCCATCCAATTAATAATATCTAAATTATAATCGATAAATAACCACGTGAATCAGGTGTCACTATAGACATATAAAACCGTTCATATTTGTTTAGAATTCCATAATTCGAACCCTAAACTGAAAGCATGCGTATTCCTTTTCATACTCACTTTGGCACATGGAAACTTCATAGTTGCCATAGAAACAAGCACGCATTGAACTTGATAACTCATAAGAAGTTGAGATGCATTTAGAGGTACTATAAAAACCTCTAATGGTTGCTATGAAGAGTAACTGGTTGTCATGGAGACGACGCAAATTCCATGACAGAAACCCTGACATAATTTGATTCTTTCAGCACTCGCGTACAAGCTCGTTAGGCTCACAGAGTACAGTTTCACTCGCTTCAGCTGAAGTTCGGAGCTATTTTGAGGGTCAGGTAGGGTCATACTGCGCATGTGCCAAGACCGTGTCCCAGTGCTACCCAGTCGTATCCAACTCGTTATGACTTCAAGGTCTCCTGTAATGCACTAATCAATGTATTGGTCAGCGGGTTCGCTTGTTGTTGGGTGGGGTCATGTAGGGTCATACTGCGCATGTGCCAACATCGTGTCCCAGTGCTATAACGTCGTATCCACCTCGTCATGACTACTAGTTCTCCCGTGATGCACTAATCTATGTACTGGTCAGCGGGTTCGCTTGTTGTAGCTGCTGGTTATCGGCTTTTAAGTTATGACGTCAATTGAAAAACAAGAAGCAGAAATCTATTCAAATGGCATCAAAAATTTTACTAAAAACGACTAAACACACGATAGATAGGTGGATCTGAGCCTGGGTGTTGTTTGCTGACGGGTAACTCGGGCGCAGCGGAAGCAAATCTTGATTTCTGTAGGGGAGTAGAGGGTGTGGAGTGTTTGGTAAAGGCTGACAATCCACATTTGCGGAAAACAAATTGTGACGTATTTCCGGGTCCAATTTTTCACAAACTCCGCTAAAAGTAAAGCCAAACATTTATCCACGTCACCTCCACCTGTAATAAACAGAACTCTGTACAACAATTCCTGTTATGAAGAAAAAAGCACGAAAACTCTTCAAAGAACTGCTTTTCATTTTGGACCCGGAAGTCGCTTTTCCATTCGATTGACGTCACACTTAAAAACCGAATTACAAAAAAACCCAAACTATAATAATCAGAAACAAACTAAACCAACCTAACGAAACATCTTAACCATAACTAATGCTTTAAAATAACCCATTCGATGTCATTCTGCAATTAAACATTAAAAGTACTTGTAATTTTTATTTTATTTTATTAATCAATCTTTGTGTCTGGGCTTGGGTTCTAATCTGGGTTGGTATTGCGCGGTTTTTCTACTATTTATTAACTATTTATTATACGTTATTTATTTTTTCTGTTTTCGTGGTGCGGTTTCTTTTTGGTGTTGACTGTACGAAACACGACGGTACGCTAACACTTGGTTAACACTTTCAACATTTAATTCTCCTTTTTCTATTTCTTTTATTCTTCCTTTCATCTCATTCCTTCTCTCTTTGTACATTTATCCGCTCGTATTTTTTTTCTCGAATTCCCCCAACCCAATTCCCTACCCTGCCAAAAAATATTTTGTCTATTTTGTGTGTTTTGTCACGTATTTTGCGTATTCTCGCACTGGGTTGCCTGTGATTACCAAAACCACAGGCATCCCAAATTTAGGAAAAGTTTTTAATGTAGATTTCTAATCCTTGTGTCTTTCTGAATAACAGGAACAAAAGGAAAACCAAAATCAAGCAACACAACCGCAGCAGCCCACGTTTTTTGATCCCTCGAGTTTTCAACCTCAGGCCCCTTCCACTTCGCGAAGAGGACGCGGTCGATACCCAGGAGGGTACAATAAATAATAAAAATAAATAATAAATAATAATAAAGAAAAATAGGTTGATATTACAGGATAAAAGCCCAACTTGAAAATTTTTAATTCCTTCAGGAACTCTTTCAAAACTATACAAACTTGGTGAATCATGAAAATCCAGGGAATCAACCCGTAACTGTATTTATTTTATTGGGATGAAATGTTAAATGAAATAAAGTCATTCCCAAAAACATTGTACCTGATTGATGTCTTGGTTTGATGATTTATCATTTAGTTAAAAAACTTTTCATTGGGTGTAATTGTATTCTCTATTTTTCCATTTTCCCGCTTCTCTTTTCATAAGCGTCACCGAGAAATAGAGCGGTTTTCGTATGAGTGGGAAACGTACGGTACCGACTTACAGCACGTACACGATACGCTATGAAGTAACACTGAAATGGCTTCCCATAAGAATGGCCATCGTATGAGTGGGAAGCGTACGGTACTGACTTACAGCACGTACACCGTACAGTATGCAGTAACACTGAAATGGCTTCCCATAAGAATGGCCATCGTATGAGTGGGAAACGTACGGTACTTACAGCACGTACACAGTACGGTATGCGGTAACACGTAAATGGCTTCCCATTGGCCATTTGCATGATGGCGTAATTTACTACCGAGACCAGAATGCTTCTGAGTGGCTTCTATTGTCAGACAAATTACCAATTTTCTCTTTATTCCCAGGAGAGTAGAAAAATCTGAATAACAAAGCGTTTTGACAGAGCATTCTTGGTAGTGGTAAATAAAATGACCCCATCATGCAAATGGCCTATTGATTTCGTGTGAATCATCCAATAACAACACGTAGTTACGGCTGGCTACAGAATTTGCCTTATACTTGTCCACTCATACGAAATCCACTCCAAATTAGAAATACTGCATCAAATATTTAAAGGTTTTAGCCTTACGGTTCGCACTACTTATGGGATTCTTGAAAAACTCCTTGAACTTCAAAAATTTCTTCCAGGGCCCTGGAAAACCCTTGGATATTTTTAACTTTGACACCATGTGTTAGTATATTAGTAAATATCAAACAAATTAAATATTAAAAAATATAAACCGTTGAATTCTCGCCGTATCATAATCTCGAACGAACGAACGTCACTTTTTCTCTTTGCCATGCATTTCATCAGGCTAGCACGTGACTATCACGTGCCTTTCACGTGCCTCGCTTTGAATTTTGGCGGTCAGCCATGTTGGAAAAATACAACGAAACAAGGCTTCGGTTGAGCATCCTTAAACGGTAAGTTTTCTTCTGTAAGAGCAATTTCCTACGGTAGTTAGCACCAGCTTTCTTTAGGACACCGTTATTTCTTTTTCAACTAAATTAAGTTCGTTGAAGTGATGAAAATATACCAGCTATCTCTGAACGAGCGGCTAGAAGCACCTGAGGTCTGGCACTGAATTCGATTAAATCTGTAGATAAAAATGCCGTAAATGAGAAGCCAAACAAACTGGAGTTTTGCTTTAGAGGTAAAGAGGTTAATCAGTAGTTTCCAAACAAATTATCGAGACAGCTTATCCTCGCGCAGTCTTTCTATTTTTACTCCGTTTTCTCTTGTTTAGATAGGGGCAGGGTTTCGTCCAAATAAAGCCTTGTAGCATTATTTTTTCTGATCCTCTGGTCCAGTATGCGCATAATTTAAAAAGCTTTTCTCGATCCAAACTCCAGAGGTGGTACGCACCCCTTGCACCCTTCCTCTGGATCTGTGTTTTGTTTAAAATTTCATTGCGATACATTTTCACACTAATAATAAAACTACAGTAGTACGATTTTCAGGTATTGTTTTTCTCTTAAGTCCTTTTATATCGGAGCGCATGTTTTTATGCACCTATCAAAGTAAACCCCGAGGGGGGGGGCAGTGCGGGCAAAGGATGGGGATTTGATCGAGAGCTACAATTTTTTGTCAAAATCCCGAGGGTCGGAAAACGAACACAGATCAAATAAAAGAGAAAATTTACCTGTGTTTACATTGCTTGGACGCTGACCCGACCAAATGCCTGACCCTCGGGACCCACAAAATGACCAAATGCCCGACTTTTGCCCGCACTCCCCCAATTTACTTTGATAGGTGCATTAGTGTAGAAAGGACTGTTGAATCATTGTGTATTAAAAGAGATTCATCGTGTACAGGATCACAGCCAGAATAAACATTAACTCTACAATTAACAATTATTCTCTGAACTGGAGCTGAATAGCGGTAGAATATTTACCGAGACGCAAAGCGTCGAGGTAAATATTCCTAAAACACCACCATTCACCGACAGTGAAGAAAATGATTGTTTTAGTATATACCAACTTCACAACCCAACACTAGGATTCTACTAGGGGAGAGAAAAATCGTTGAGTAAAAATACAAATTGAGAGAAGCTATATCCCGAGCTTGGGTAGTAGATATGGTTTCAATATTCCGAGACAGTGAGCCAATAGAATCGCTCGATCTTACGAGGTTGCGAAGTTGGTATATACTAATAATAAATAGCCAATAAAAGGAAATCTGCAACACCGAGAAAAAAGCTACTTAACTTCAATGACGTTTCGAGCTTTCGCCCTTCGTGGGAGTAAAAGGTTATTGAGATTGTGAAAACAGAAAAAGATGAAAACCAACCACGTCTTTTACTCCCACGAAGGGTTAACTCGAAACGCTAGTGAAGTTAAGTATCTTATTTTCCCCAGTTTTGCAGATTTCCTTTTAATTGGTTACTGTATTCATTACGCACGGTCGCAGCCTATACTAGTTTACTCGCTTGTTTCTATCTACAAAAATTAGACTTGCGGTTGCTATTATTCTGAATCTAATGCCCTTTGATTAAATGACACTCTGGTTACAGTGGACACTAAGTCTTGATAAAACTTCGAGACATGCTAAAAATGGACTTCTTTTAAAAAAAGATTCCCAAATGGTTTAGACAACAAGTCTTTATCTGTCAGGAGCTAGCCAGGGGTGAGTGCTTTAGAATAATCACTGTCCAAAGTCGTGCCATTATTTGGGGTAATTTTATGCCTCAGGGTCTAGGTAATGCTATTATAGAATTGAATCAAAGACGATCTTGATTAATGATGGCGCACTTTTCGATCCGATGTGACGTTTAAAACTTACACCTTAAACCATAATGATT
Organism: Stichodactyla mertensii; assembly: GCA_011800005.2. Classification (NCBI taxonomy): domain Eukaryota; kingdom Metazoa; phylum Cnidaria; class Anthozoa; order Actiniaria; family Stichodactylidae; genus Stichodactyla; species Stichodactyla mertensii. The sequence goes on along the minus strand of JAAAQI020080894.1, from coordinate 2,416 downwards.
CTATTGATAAGTCAAAATAAAAATTAAAAGGCATTATTCATCGATGCTATAATGCCATGAGAGAAAACGTAATAGAAAATAAAGTGGTCGGAGGAGGGGGAGGGGGGAGGGGGGGGGGGGGGCAGGGCGGGGGGCCCTGAGGACACCGTGCCCAGACCTTATCGCACCCGCGGCCCCCGTGGGGGAGTGCCC
>JAAAQI020080783.1:0-16863 GCA_011800005.2 Stichodactyla mertensii | reverse complement strand
CCCATGAGAAATGACAAACTATTCACTGGTTTCTTATTCTGGACTTTGAGGGGCACTTTGCATAAATACAATAGCTTATTATCCCTCACTGCACATGAAGACTATTGTGTTCATACAAAGTGCCCCTTAAATTTGACGCACATGAGCCAAAACGAAATGTTTTATGGGTCGTAGGAAAGCAGTGCATTGGCTTCGACATTAAAGTGTAAGTCTATTTGCGCTCCCTCCTGTATTACAAATAAAGGAAAACGCACCTTATTTCATCAATATTATCAACCATACAACCTGTAAAGTCTTCTCTGGGCATTATTGTAGAAGTTTACGAGTATAGTCTAGTACAGTGCGAGGCTATGCGGGAGTTACTCTTATTAAGGCAGGACGTACTGCAGAACTATCATTACAACTATGCAGTACCTGCAAGCGACGGCTCAGGACTCGCAGACTCAAGTGCTTTCGCCATTTTTTCCATTTTTGACTCCACACTCAACGGAGGCTTGTTAGATTCTGCACACGACTTGTCGTCTTCTAGTAACTGCTTCAAGCACTGTAAGTAATAACGACGAAGCTTCTTGGCAGTTAAATGACGCTCCTTTAAAACTTCACTCCTACACAGAAAAGAGAAAAGATTTCACTCTTCGAATCTGTGTTAGCCGGCCGATACAGCCTACGGCTTCGGCAGATAACACAGATCTTAATCTTGATAACTTACGATATCATGCTCAACCTCATCCAATAATTGCTTAGTAGATAACACAGACCTCGGTCTTGATAATTTACGATATCATGCTCAACCTCATCCAGTTACCTTATTTTCTTCGCTGCGTTGGTCTTTGTCTGGTTCACGTGATCAAGTACGTCATCGCGTATCTTAGCTACAGTTTCGAGGTAATGTTCGCGGAGTTCGTTCATAGTCTTAGCTGCTGTAAGTTGGTCGATGCTACCGAAGCTGGTGTCACAAGGGCTGTGGCTAGCCTGGCCGGGAGGAGTCTGGAAACGAGAAATATCATGTGAAAATCAAATCTACTTCCTGGGAAGGAAGGGTAGAGGGAAGAGAAGAGAAGGGAAGGCGATAACCCGGAAGAATGAGAGAAGATGAGTACCAAGAGGAAGAAGAGAAGGAAGAGGGCGGAAAGGTGGAGGAGGAGGAGATATGGGAGGAATGAGGACCGGTGATAATGAAGAATAAAATTTTAAAGATAATCATTGATAATCATTGGTCCTGAACAGGTTAAATGAATTCTGGGATTTGCATGAAAAAATGGGATTTGGACCACTGGGACTGAGAGATAAAACAACAAAATAGGAATTGGAAAACGTTTTCAAGACTTCATATAAGCATGTCCAGTAAAGGCTCAACCAATTTTCTAAGACTGGGATCTGGACGCTAAAGAAGTGGGATTTGTAAACATTTTGGACAGGGAAATGAGATTGGGAGTCCCCGTCCAGGACCTCCTTGACTTACCTGTGTTCCAGACTCTTTCCTTTTATTCATTCCATTACGTAACTTCTGTAACTCCTCTAAATGATCGTTTTGGATTTGTTTAAGAGCAGCAATGTGCTCGATTTTCATCGCTTTTAATTCATTTTTGGTTTTCTCAAGTGCTGATTGGTAGGATTTTCGTTCAGCATCCCATGATTCTTGTTGTGTCTTTACTGCTTGGGTAGCTGCTGTGATCTCTTTTTCTTGGTCCTTGAGGAACTGTTCTCGCGCTGCTTCCAATACTGATTTGATTTTCTGCTGGTGTTGATCTTCTACTTGTATTCTAGGAGGGAAGGAAAGGAAAACTGAGGAAAAGGAAGAAACGGGAAGGAAAAAATGAAGAATGAAAAGGCAAGGAAATGAGGAAAAAAACAGAAAAGAAAATTAAATAAATGGAAAATCATAAGAGAAAAAAGGCGGACGATGGAAAGAGAAATGAAAAATGCCAAGAAAAGAAAAGAAAGGGAAAGGATGAAAGGGAAATGCCAAGAAAAGAAAAGGAAATGAAAAAGAGAAATAGTAAGAAAAGGAAAAGAAAGAGTAGGATAGGAAAGGAAAGAAGATTATAAAAGGGAAAAAAAGGAAATTGAAAGAAGATGAAAAAGAAAAAATCAAAACAAAACAAAACACACAACACACACACAAACGAACGAAAAAGAAATACTATACCCATACCTCTCCTCTTCTTGCTCTTCCTCCCACACCTGTTTAGCATCGTGCAGCACAGCCGCGAGTTTTTGGTCGAATTCTTCTTCGACTAATTCTCGTACGACCCTCGTGTCATCTTCGTGTTCTTCTCGTAATCGGTCGAGTTCTCTTTGATGTTCCTCTCTTAGCTTCGACATCTCGTTTTCGTGTTGTTTACGTAAAGTTTGCGGTGATGCCATTACCTGGAAATCCAACCGAAAATATATGGTCGGGTTGCACAGGTTTTAGTTAGATCGTATTAGACAGGTTTTATGGAGTTTTTGGATCTTATAAAGGTTTTGGAAATGAAGCATGTCAACAAAAAGCGGCCGTCAGAAATCAAAATTGTTAAGTGGCCTTACAGGGCAATTTAAAAAATTCTAAAATCGTGAGAAATCAGAGGACGTACTACTAGAAACCATGGTAAATTTGTTACCGAACCTTGAGACGGTGAATTTCTTTTACTCTTCTTTCGTCAGCTTCAAATTTTCTTTTCATTTCTGCAACAGCAGCTTCAATTTCCCTCTTTTTTTCGTTTTCCATTTCATTCTGCATTTCTTCACGGGCTCGAGCCACCTCAGCATTCACTCGGTCCTCTAATTCATCTTCGTATTCAGCAGCCCAGGTCTCTCGTGCAGTTGCTAGGGCTCGGTCAAGTTCAGAGTGAGATGCAGGGTCTAGTGTTTTGACCCATTCTTCGCGAGCGGTGGCGATTCTTTTCTGAAAGGATCAATGATGAAATTAGACATCAAGGGAACTCAAGGAAGGAAGGAAGGAAGGAGAAAAGGAAGGAGGAAAGGAAGGAGAAAAGGAAGGAAGGAGAAAAGGAAGGAAGGAAGGAAGGGAGGAAGGAAGGAAGGAAGGGAGGAAGGAAGGAAGGAAGGAAGGATAGAACTGGATAAAGAAAGCAAGAAGGATGAAAAATATTTGATAAAATGAAAAGTCTCACCTTTAAAATATCTTCTCGTTCAAGTTCCTGCTCTTTCTCCCACTCTGCGCGGGCCTCAGCAAGAACATTCCTCAGTTCCTTATGTTTGAACTCTTCCAATCCTTCAGCGTATTTCGACTCTAGGTACGTCATTGCTTTGTTCAGTTCTTCCTGTCTTTGTTGTTCCTTCTCTTCAAGTAACTTGTTTGTTTCTTCTTCTATTATCTTCTGGAATTCACCTTGCTTCTTTGCTTCAAATTCTGACCACAGTTTATTTCTCATGGCCTCGATGTTCGCAGGGTTGTTGTTTTGGTCGTGTTTTCTTTGCCATAAAGTCTAGTAAAAGAAATCGAACGACTGTTTAAAGAAGCAAAGAATAATGACTTAAAGATGATGATGATACATGATGCTGCTGCTGCTGATGATGATGGCAATGATACATATGCTGATGATGGTGATGATGATGGCGATGATGATACATATGCTGATGATGGAGGGTGATGATGATAATGCTGATGGTGATAAAGGCAGTTATGACGATGGCTGGGTAAAATAAAGACAACGATAAAGACGATAAATATTGGATTTAACTATACCTTCGCCTCTCTCAGCGCCATTTCAACAGCTTCTCTTTTCTGTTCCTCAAACTTCTCCACAAGTTGAGCACTGGCTTCCTCCAGAGCCTGACTTAACTCTTGCTCCTGATTAGCTTTCCATTGATGGCGAGCGTCTTCGACAGCACGTGCTGCAAAGACAAACACCAAAAGAAATTATTATCGAAAATGGAGAGGGGACGAGAGAAACGATGGATAGAGGAATTGTAGTATAGAGCGGTTTTCCTTAGAGTGGCAAATGCACGGCCTGACTTCCAGCACATACACGGTACGGTATGCAGTAACACTGAAATGGCTTCCCATAATGGTTATCATATGAGTGGGAAACGTACGGTACTGACTTACAGCACGTACACGGTACGGTATGCAGTAACACTGAAATGGCTTCCCATAAGAAAGGTTGTCGTATGAGAGGGAAACGTACGGTACTGACTTACAGCACTGACTTACAGCACGTACACGGTACGGTATGCACAACATACGGAACACAACATACTTTCCTGAGAATCAGTGACTGTTGACCACCACACTAAACTACACTGGAAGGGGACTAAAGAGCACATTTCGTATTCCTGTGAAAACCTCACGATACGAACGTGCCGTCGCCGTGTCTGTGGCGGTGCAGCGTTCGAACATTTTGATTGAACGAGCAGTGATTGGTTCATTCGGATGCAGTTGAACTGGTCACGTGCATATGTATACGAAGTCAACTTAAATTCAAACAACAAAACAAAAAACAAACAAAAAAGAAAGTACGAATACCTATATCTCGGTCTTTCTCATACGTCCACGTCGTTCTCACCGCCTGCACAGCGGTATCAACAGCATGAGCGATCTTTGTCTGTTCATTTTCTATCCACTTTACCTCAGCTATCGCTACAGCTGCTTCGATATTTCTTTCCCTTTCTTTCAGTTCTTTTTCTCTCCACTGCTGTTTCTCTTTTGCTAAGAGGGCGCGATATGTAGTCTCCTGTGTTGTTAAAGAAAAGAGTCCCTTTTACCCTTTAGCATTATTCCTTTCTTGACTGATAACTATTGAAAAAATGGTATTGAAATGGTACATTATTATTGAAATGGGTAAGATTACATTTTTCACGTTGTTTTCGTTGTTCCAATGTTGTCTCGCTTCAGCGACGGCGTTAGTAACAGCAACCTCGACTGCATGTTCAATCTCTCCTTGCCTAGTCTCCTCCTCTTCTCTCTGCCACTGGCTCCGCGCTTCGGAGAGGGCCTGGGCTAGCTTTTTCTCATGTGACTCGGTTAACGATTTCTGTCGAATGTTGTAAAAACATAAGGTAAATGTTCTGATTGGTTAATTACCACCGTGCGCCACCGTGCAGCCATAATCCAATAAATTGCACGCTGACATCAAGTCCTTTTTCAAATATATATCCGTATATGGCTTTTTTTTTCACAGACAAAGTTATAGAAGAGATGGTCAGTATCCAGCGTGGGTCCATTAAGTTATGGGTGTACCCTAGATGCTGTTAAGCTTTCAAGAAGCTAGGTCTCAATTGGCTTCACCTTGTGCGTCTCTTAAGCTTCTTTTGTGCTCAGCAGCCTCCGGCATGCATCTGTAACTCAATAAAAGCACGCGGAGTGTTGACCATTTTTCAACTACTACATGAAAATTTCGCTTTAAACGGGCAATTTTAAGTGACTGACAAAGCAATGTAGTGAAATGCTGGGCCAAGAATCTAATCCACAAACATTTGAACATCAAAGATATTAAAGCATAATCAGCTATGAGGCGTTAGTCCTGCTCACCTTTGCTTCTCTTACAGCTTCTTCCACTTTGCCATCCATCTCTTTTCTTTCTTTTCCCTCCCATTCCCGTTTTGCATCGTTCACAGCATCTAATATTTGTTTCCTAACGTCTTGTTCTTGTTCCTGTATCCACTTTTGCTTGGCCTGAGATATTTTCTTTTCTAACGAGTCTCCAGATTCCTGCTGTTGTTGCCAAAGTTTTCGGGCTTCTTCGATGGCCTTTTTGATTTCCTGAGCTTTTTCCTGGACAGAAAAGGGAAAATTTGTTCAATAAACGTTTTGAGGAAAGCACGTTTGCATTCACTGATTTCCCGCTCCCTCCACTAACAACTGTGACATCGTTTTACACAGGAAAAAAACCCTCTCAAATAACAGCGCTGAAAGGTTGGCTAGAGGAACAGGAGCATACCTCATTTGCTTGTTCTTTAGCCCTTTTGGATTCCTCCTTCACAATTCTACTCAATTCCAGATCTTTTTCCTGTTTCCATTGTTCACGAGCTTTCTCCATGTCATCCTTGTAGCGCTGCTCTAGGGTGTTCCTCAAGGCTTCAATGGCAGCTGGTTCAGCCTAGAGTAACCAGTATTTCAACCATAAAAATAATATATGCTTTTAAGTATTGTGCCTCTTTTATATACATGAAATAAAAAAAGCTAAGACTGAGGGGGCTTCTAGGTAAACAATTAATGAGGCTGTAGGACACATCGTAACTCTCATTTGCTTTGTATTTAACAAAGGAGTTTATATGAAAACTATATCAAACTCTTGGCACAGAATAAGAAATTGCTTTATTGAAAATATGTGGTTTCAGAGGGCATTCAATTAAGCAGAACACATACCCTATTCTGTTTCATTTCTTGCATAACTTCATCTCTGACTCGCTTTTCAATGGTGCGGTTTTCTTCACTTAGTTCAAGGTAACACTCTTTGACGTGAAGCAGTTCATCATTGGCTTCTTCTAATGCATCTCTGGGTTATTAAAAAGGAAATCATCATGTATTGTATTTGCTGCTATCACTGTCACTGTCACTGTCACCCATCAACAACATCATCACCACTACCACTACTAGCATTACCATTACCACAACCACCTATTTGCAATCACCACCAATACCACCATCATATACCAGTATCACCATCACTGCCATCATCACCACCATAATATTTATTAATTGTCATCACCAGTATCAGCCATCAGCCATCAATCATCATCATCATTACCTCAATACTTTGGCTCCTTTTTCCTTCTCCTCCTCTAATTCTTTCCTGAGTTGTTCTTTAGCATCTTCATGAAGCTGAAGACATGCATCTCTACACCTAAAACATAGTCGTGGTCATTCAAGTGAATTTGGGAAAGGTTTGTTGGGGATTGAACAAAAAATGACATGTCACAATCTTGATATTTTGAGAATTCAAATAAAACTTCTAGAATGTTAGGTGTTCTGTCTTTACTGAATGCATAAAAATATCAATGTTTAGAGTTAAATACATCATTGCTTACTTCTCTAAGCTTATTCTCTTGTCTTCATCATACTCAGAAACCATCTGAATCGTAAAGAAAAAGAAAGAAAACATGTCAATCAGTGCATCACTCTTAAAACATTATGGGAACCTGAGTACTGTAGATGAAGTAAAACACAGTTCCACAAAGCTGATTTTATTATTTAGAATTTGTGTGTAATAACATCATCACCATTGTCATCATCATCATCATCATCATCATCATCAAAGGATCTATTAAATAATTTCACTCTATTTTCATAAAAATTTAACAAAAATTTCATAACCACTGATGCAAGAAGATCAACCTGATGACATAAAGTTAATAAGAAAACATACCTCAGCCATTTGTTTCTTTAAACTTATATTATCCTCTGTTAGCTGCTGGTTGTTAGACTGGACTTCGTTAATCTGGTTCAGCAACTCCTAAAACAAAATGTAAAATAAAAATTTACCTAGTATGAAAATCTAAGAGTATTATAACATGATGTCATCCTGGCCATGTTGATGTACCTTAAAGGATGACAGTCTAACTGACCACTTTCCATACATTGGTTTCCTGGTCAAACACAAAGCATTCAGCTGAGGCTCCAAAGGTCCTTTCAAAGGATTATTCAAATTTGTACCTTGCACCTTCAATGGAATGCTTTGTGCTTGACCAGTGAACCTATGTATGGAAAGCCGTCAATAGACCTTTTTCAAATTTGCCAAACACCGCTGTATTTCTTGATTACAGACTCATTTCTACAGGGTCAGCCTCATTTCAATGTCAAAATATGCATAAATAACAAAGATAAATTGAAGAATGCTCCAGTTACTTTAACAATACAAACACTTTGAAATTCCACAGACTTTCACTGAAATGCGTGAATATTCTACACAAAAACAAGGCTAACCCTGTACAATGGAGAACTCGAAACTGGAGTATTAAGTTCTTTTGTTTGGAACATTAACATGGATGTCATTGTCTTTGCCTTTTGTTCCTGACCACCATTACAAGGAGTGAAAATGCTCTATGGACTAGATAGAAATCATTACTTTGTAAAAGGTAATACCTTATTTTTGTTTTGAAGCTCTTCAAGTTGTTCTCTCAATTCATTACTACAATCAACTGAAACCAAAGGTACAATCATCATTTAGGCTGCAATTTTAGAAAGTGAATTAAAAAATTGGGAATTGGAATATCTATCTGTCAAATAAACATTTACTAACAAACCTCTTTCAGTCTGGTTTTCCGATCTGTCTTGCAGTTGTTCCTTAAGCTTGTTTATCTTTTCCTTAAAAATAAATTTCCAGAAAAATGAAGTATGCATTCCTAATAAATAAATGTATACACCTATTTCAAAAAATGTTGTTGGTCAGCAATCTGAAATCTGAATCTGAAACCGAGAGGAATTGAGGGCACGAGCTGTTAAATGTTAAATTAAGTTTTATCTTTTAGTAATTTGTACCCAACAAATAGCTAAATACGACAGCACCTTTGAGCGATGACTTGTGCTGGCGAATTGTCTGGCTTAGATTTCAGATTGCCGACTGACAACGTTTTTTGAAATAGGTGTATATAAGAAATGGATGATTGTTTATAAAGGTAAAGTTGAGAGCTTTTGCATGTATCAAGTAAATGAGAGTGATTGAGTGAATGGAGTGTGTGTGTATGAGTGGAGTGGTTGAGCAGAGGAGGAGGAGGGAGGAGGAATACAAGGAGGAGACAAAGGAATAATAATAATATGGGGTGGTCACACTGTCTCAATGCACTTTACAATTCCTTTTTTTAACTTCTTGAGTGAACTTTCCCCACTGCAGTAAGGCACCATAGGCTGGCTCAAACTTTACAATCATGAGTGTTATATTAGTACAGGTAAACTGGGGCAGCTGTTGAACTGGGAGACAATTCCCTACTCTTATAAAAAGATTTCAACATGTTCTTTAATGTACCCGGTTAAGGAAGGGATGGGAGACTATCCCCTACTTTTATACAGTAGGAATAGTTTCACAGGTTCTTATCTATCCCCCATTCACAGGTTAAGGAGAGGGTGAGAAACAGGGCCTATGGTTTAGTGCCCTTTCCTGAGCAGTGTAAGTAGGAGAGCTAAGGGGAAGTGAGAATGTAGGTGCATTTTGAGTAGAAGAAGGTTAGAGTGACAGAAAGAGATGCAGAGTAAGGGACTTAGTGTATCAGTAAATAGTGAGTTACGTAAGAAATACCTCTTGTTCTTGTATTATCTTGTCCATCCTTTCTACTTTTTCTGTTTCTTTCTTTAGATTCTCCTTTGTCTGTTCCAGTTCATTGTTTCTGTCTCTGATTTGTTGGGATTTGGTTTGGATAACAGCAAGACTGTGTTCAAGCTCCTTTCTTAGTCCATTAACAGCATCTACAGCAGTTGTCTTTGAAGTACCCCTGCAGAAACATTTTCGAAGACTTTTCATTTTAACAAAAATTGACCTTATTTACTTGAGCATAATGTTTTCCCATATAAGATTACATTTCAATACCTAGAATTTAATTCTTTTCCTTTCTTTTTCCAAGATTAACAACAAAAGATTTCATCCTAGCCAGTTTAGAGCCACAACTTTTAACACTTTTTTCTTTTTCCCTTTTTTCATTACCTCTAGCCTTCCTTTTTAAAAGGCAGAAAATGGGAAGCAGAAAGGTACTGAAATTCCTTAGGGAGGGGAGGGCAGGGGCATGTAATCTTTCTTACCCATCAGTCTTGGGTGTGGCCCAATTTTCACTGTCAAGATTTCTGACCACCCCCAAGCTTCCAAAGGATTCACAGTGCTTGTCTGATGTCTGGTCACCAAACCCATACTTCAAAGCATTCTGATACATTGCTAGCTCTTCTTTGAGACTAGATATCTCACTCTGGAACAAAAAAGTGATGAATTATGCAGTGACCACAAAAATCTGGATTTGCCCAGAGAGCTCTTCATTTTGTGGCACAGACAATAAGGAGAATAAAGTCTCTGTTACTCAGTGAAACATTACTTAACAAGGGCATTGCGGATAAGTTTTACAGGAGTGTCACACAGTTCAGTGGTCTTGTGAAACTTTTTTTCAGGTAAAAAATAAAACTGCTTCTAGCTGTACAACCAAAACTTGTGTTGCAGAGAAGTTTCACAAGACCCTTGCACCAAGTACAGTAACACACATCCCCTTGAACCTCATTGCAACTTGCTGCCTTCACACTGGAATATGCCCTCGGTCAAATACATGGTGGAATGGGTGTCAAATATATAAGTGGAGTAGGTGAGCGGAGGAGGAGGAGGAGGAAAAGGAGGAGGAGGAGGAGGAACTTGCTGCCTTGGCACTGAAATGTACCCTCTGTCAAATATATGGCCCAAAGATATTCACCTTTAAAGATGTGCAATTCAAGTCCACTTTGGACTTAGCACTAATTGTATCTTGTAGTTGTGTGCGTAGATTAGCTATCTCTGTAACAGTACCTGAAAAATAATTTTGTACAACAAAATAATTCAAAAGATAAAAATTTAACATTCTTTTCATAGATCAGTCAAAATGGCACCCACTTTATCACACTGCCAATCTCAGTCAACCAAGATTGAGCATCTGAGGTGTTAGGCTATCCAATCATACTGGCCTTTCATTTATCATTGGGTGTGAGGGGATCGGCAAAATTAAGGGGGTTTTATTATTTTGACAAGTCTTGTAGAAGGGTTATTAAATTTTCAGAGGTGTAATGCTGAAAGTATGGCTGAAGTCTTGGAAGTTGTAGGGGGGGTTATGAAAGTTTTACTCCTCCATAGAGGGATTTTTGAAACATTTGGTAGTCAAGGCTCAAAATTTTGCTGACCCCCCTCCCCCCACCATAATGAATGAAAGCCCCCTTCCCCAACATACCAGTTTTTAAGAGCTCCTGACACTGCCGCTGGCTGTCATCCAAAGTTCTATTAAGCCTGTTTATAATATTAGCTTTCTCCATGACTTCATCTCTCAGCCGATTAGCTTCTTCTGTCTAATAAAAATTACAATCACAATTTGTTGCCATGGAAACAACATACAGTTAATGTCAACCTTAAAAATATATAAAGTTCAGTTTGAAGAGGTATAATTTTCTTTGACTAAAGTTTCCCACAAAGCTATGGTACCTGGTTTTGTTGTCATGAAAATGTCGACTAATGTAGACCTTAAAATGTTTAATATATTGTAGGTTTACCTTCCAGTTAAGTGAGATCTGAGTGTCATCAAGTTTCTGCTTTAGTCGCAGTATCTCATCCTCCTGTCTTTTCCTGACAGCATTCAGTATTGACTCGTGCTGGTCTCTTGCTTTAGCCAGTGAGTCTGCTCGGCTCATCTGAACCAGCTGCTCATTGAGACAATCAATGGTTGAATTCGCAGTGTTGAGTTTTTCTTGTAACTTTGAGAGTAATGATAAAAGTATATTAGGCTAAATATTTATTCCTTTCAAATTATCAGATCAAGATTACATGTAATTTATCTACACAATGACACCCCTAATGGCAATATACCAACACCCTACTGACAACCCACTGACACCCCACCAACACCCTACTGACAACCCACTAACACCCTACTGACACCCTGCAACACCCCACTGACAACCCACTGACACCCTACTGACAACCCACCAACACCTTACTGAAAACCCACCAACACCCTACTGACAACCCAACAATACCCTACTGACACACCTCAAGTCTTTCATTCTTTAGTGCATCAGTTTCTTTACAGGCATCATTCAGCTTGTCTTGTATCTGTTTGATATCTTGTTGTTTTTCTTGTGTCAATAGCTTGGACTGTGCTAAAGTCTCACTCATTCCCTTGTGCTCATCTGTAGAATCACACATCAAAACATCTCATTAGAGCACAATGGACTGGTAGGAATGCTGAGAGGAGTGTCAAGAAAACTAAACAATGTAAGTATGATGGTTGCACAAAGACAGAACTGTGTGTGGTATGTACTTCTTATTAACCAAGTGTGAGGGCCATACTGTAGGTTATGGACTGAGTTTTTCTCACAACCGTGTGGCCCATGCTTGTAGTACACAGGCCATAGACAGTGAAAGTAAAATGAAGTTCCATAACTCAAACATACAAAATAGCAAGCAAGGTCAATAAGATGGTAGATTGTGAAATTATAATACCTTTGAGCATCATAAGTTCATGGTTAAGCACTCTTATCTGCCGTCCCATTTCCTCTTCCCTTGCATTCAATTTCTCATTCAGTTCTTCAATTTTTCTCCCTCGTGCCTGATACAGTGCCTGTAGGTGTGCCACTGTTGTGCCACTAATGTGTCTCTTGTCACTTGTTAAATCTTCTGTCCCTTTACCATCACTACCTCCCAGCATCTCCCGTCCTTGAGACCCTGATCCCCTTTCTCTATCTTGAACACTTTGCCGTAAGTCCCGCCATACTGTATTCTGAGATGTTTGCCCTAGAGGCGCATGCTGAAGTGATAATCCTTCATTGCCGTGGAATGAGTTGTGTTGCTGTTCAGATTGCCTGTCTTGTTCATATGTTGCAATTGGAGGTTGTGGTCGATACCCTGGTACGTACTGGACTCTATAGCTTCCTGGAAATGATGCGGCATGAGCATCCTCCTGTGACACAAAGGTTATAACACTTTATGTGACCCAGATTATTCTACTAGTAACTTGTAATGGCTTCTACGACTTAGGGAACTTTGACATTTAAAACCATGGTATATGAATTCTGCATTTAATCTATGCATAAAGATAAATTGTTTACAAACCTGAGGACTCATTTCGTCATGTTGACTACTATCGGCAGGTGACACAGGTGCATCATAGTGTTCATTATTGCTGTAGTAACCATGTCCATCATTATATTCATAATCATGAAATCCATCATCATTGTTACCATGGCGATTGTGTTGATAAACGTTACCATCATCATAGTGGTTACCATGGTGACCTGGTTCTGTAAACTCATTATATTCATCATACTGGGCATTGTGGGTTTGTCCATTGCTATTTGTATCAGAACTGTTGCCATGGAAACTTCCGAACTCATAAGCCTGGTGATTATAATCATTCCCTTCAACATACTGTTGAATATGGCCTTGGTTGCCAGACTCATTAGAGTTATAATTTGCATAGCCATAATTTTGTCCTCGCACTTGATCTAGCTTGCTGCCACTTGATTGGTCGACAAAATGTGATGCCCTTTGAGTCATGAGAGGAGGTTTTTCAAATACACCCCTCCGAGGAGGGAAATCAGAAAATTCATTACTGTTCCATTCAGAATCCTTAGGCTGCATGTCCAAGTCATCTAGTTGCTGGCTAGCACGACTGTTTGAGTTGCTGTGAAAATCATGTGATGAGAATGAAGCATTCTCATCATTAAGGAGATTATCATCCAGTTCATTGATTATAAGATTACGAATCTGAAATTATAACAAAAAATTTAAAAATGGAAGAAATGTCAGGTTGTTAGTTTCATTTTATTCTGACACTAAATGTACTAAGAGTTAGCCAAATTATAAAATGACAGACTGATTTTCTACTCTGCATATTCCTTAGGCTTACATAATTGTTAGGTAAACTACAACTTTTGCATCTCCAGTACTGCTTTTGAGTAACATAACCTCTACTCACAAGTACGAGTGGTGACACTCAGTGCTCCCAAGTACACGGAAATAATTAGTCACCAAAAAATGATGACACTTTCAACTCACAACACATAACTATAACTTGTACTTCCACTTGTTTCCATTAACATAAGTAGATTTAGAAAACTCTTCAATGCAAAATAGAATATTTCAGGTGACAATCATGCCCTCAACAAATTTATCAAAATTATAGACACTGCAAATAGGAAATGCTTTGATAGCATGAATTGCAATCTTGGTTGGGTCTATTCTTTAAAGGGTTTTTCTCTGGGTACTCTCCAGTTTTCTTCCCTCTGTGAACCCCAACATGTTAAATTCAATCTGTGAGTTAACCATGCCCTGACTTAGATCAGCCCAGAGGTTGTCTTGAGGTTTGATAAAACTGATGAATTGATAGTTTATCATGACAGCATGTTATGATTTTGTGCTGCTAAAAATGAGTGTAAAAGGTTTACTGGATTTTTTTTCTTACCTCATCTTCTCTTTCTTTCTCCTCCTGTTCAAATGCCGCCTCCTCTTCATCTTCCAACACCTAAAAATAACCAATAGAAAATTGATATCAAGAATTTTAAAATAAAAATGTATGAATAATTAATAAGGAGAAAACAAAGTAAATATAAAATCACTACTGCAGTAATTGTTTGGATATGTGATCTTAATTAGCACAAAATTTGGCCAACTTTTGCTTTGATTTTCTCCTAGAATTATTCACAGCTTGAGAAGTTAGATCAAACAATTGAAAGAGTGTTTCAGTTTCACCTATTCAAACACCTCAAAGTCAGTTTAAAACACTCCTTTGTGTTTCATTTTTTAACCCACTTCTTGGTGTTTGGATATCAGATGAAACAATCTTTCCTGTGTTTGATCTGTTACTTTCAAAATAATTCATTAAGCCACAACTTTGCAGACATGTTGGCTATGTTTTCCTTACTTTATTGCTAACATCTGCTAACCAAATTTTAAAATTGATTACATTACACTACTGAACTTTGTATGATTCACGACAAAAGTAAGATATACTCCCAAATAATTGCATGTTTTTGTTGTCATAATTCATAATCTATTGATGTTATCAGAAAAAATGGCTTTTTTTACAGGCGTTTTCAACTATAAACACATTTCTTTTAAAAGAAAACATTAAATAAGTTCACATTCTAAGCTGTGTTTTTCAAAATATATATACCACATTGTTTAGCAAAAAAAAACAAATTCAGATTTAAGAAACCTATTTTGTCTGCATTTTAATGTTACAATAAAAATATTGCAAAATATATTTTTGGGTTAAGGAATTTTAGGAATTATATTTTTTGGAAAAACCATTCTTCTTGGTAAAATGACTTTATAGCTGTATTGAAATTCTTTTTTGGCATTTTGATTTAAATTTTCAGTTTTAGGAGCTGTTGAACAGCAATTATAAACTTGCTTTAGCTACAGGAAATTACTCCAAAGTCAGTTTTTGAATAAAATATTTAAGGTAGATGAGAAAGCCGACATCTGTCAAACCAGAGCAGAAAAGTGCGAAAAAATTGAATAAAAAATATACAATTTTTTTGAAAAATGGAAAAATAAGACAATTTTTACAAAAGTCATTAGATCATTTAGTGCTTAGAACAAACATTGAGCTATGAAAAACAGAGAAAATCTTGAATGTTTACGATAGTAAATTGAAAAATATTGTACGAGTATTTTTATTGTCAAAATTGTCAAGTTTCCTTTGAAAGCCCTCTTGAGTTTGGAAAGTATTTCGGCATTTATTTTTCACTTTTGGATAAACTTAGAATATTCTCCACAGCAGATGTTTTCCAGAGGCGATTTCGTAATGAGAATCAGTTAATAAGGCCACAAAGAAGAATTTAAAATCAGCGTTTTGGGAGGGTAAAATTTGACTACAATCAGGATAAAAAATTCGCGGTTCATAAACATTGAGTCGCTCCAAAATTGCTAATCTACTTACAATGTTTTCGTTTAATCCATAACCCAATTTTAACAAAGAAATCAATTCCAAAATCTTGAGATCTAATTTTATGAAGTTTTGAATGATAAATGGGAGTATTTTTGACGACTAGTAATGATGACAGCTGAAAGATTTCAAAAAATCAAACGCAAATCGTGTACACAAACAAACTACGAAAAATACCGCCAACATACCTTAGGATCAAAGCCAACCTGGCTAAGTCCTACAGCCATTCCTTATCAAAGTTTTCAGGCCAGGAATGATAGGCTTAGAGGTTGGTTTGTAGGGTTAAATTTAGGTTGAAAGTGTGAGCGTCCTTTACGTAAAGCGGCAGCCATTTTGGATTCTTGTCTGAGTCTCTTGAGATTTGCGCGCGAAATTTTCGATACCCAGGCCCGCGCGACTATGTAAATAGATCAGCTGTCATGAGTGAGGAACTCCTGCTGATAATTGCCAAGACCGAGTATAAGTACGTAAAAATCTTAGAAAAACAAATTAGTATAAAACTGCGAAAAAGGATGTCAAAGAGGTACGAAAGCTTGCTATTTGTCCACACAGATTGTTTGATTTTCTCATTTTTTAGATTTTAATTTGAAAGATAGCTAGCAATTTAACAAAAGTGGATGGGAGTTAACGTAGCGTTAGTACTTTCTTTAGCAGTGCTGTAGGTCAGTAAAATATTTTACTACATGAAGTTTTCTCTCTTTTCTGTCGTAAGCTATCTGCATTCAACACTCGTGGAACAACGCCCTTAAATTTTTACATACAGATTGGCTAGAGCATGAGCAGCAAAGTAGTCCAGTTAGTGTAGCCTGCTGAAAAGTCCTATACTTGAAGTTCTCTATATCAAAACTATTGATTTTCGACTACACTTTGAAGTTTGACTCATTTGACTCACTAATTGACATGGTACTACGATCAAGGTAAAGGAAAGCCTATTCTTTGATAAAGCAACTCTTATGGGAGGTTACATATTGCCGTAGCTCGGAAACTCGTGGGACGTTTTACGCTTTCTTTCTTGTCATTAAGCTTAAATAGTGATTTACGAAGTAATTGATCTCTAAACTGTTATTAAATTCCCCCCTCAGACTTTTGCTCCTTTTTCTTTTTTCTTTTTTTTTTAATACTTTTTAAATAAAAATTAATTTACATTCACATTAGCTGCACAGCTAAAAATAATTTCATCAAAAGAATTGTCTAGTTTTCGTCCTTATCCATCCATTATTATCCATGACTATTGTTTATGTTGTTTTTGCTTTTACAAAGTACCAAAAAAAACTAATAATAATGATAATAATAATAATTATATAACTATACAAATTA
>JAAAQI020080672.1:15000-16868 GCA_011800005.2 Stichodactyla mertensii | reverse complement strand
AAACAATAGCGTAACAT
The DNA here is from genome assembly GCA_011800005.2 of Stichodactyla mertensii. Taxonomy (NCBI): domain Eukaryota; kingdom Metazoa; phylum Cnidaria; class Anthozoa; order Actiniaria; family Stichodactylidae; genus Stichodactyla; species Stichodactyla mertensii. The sequence continues at coordinate 16,851 of JAAAQI020080672.1, read as the reverse complement.
GTTATTAAACTTCGATTTTGATGCCTAAGAGGTTTTTATTCAAAGTACACTTTTCGTTTGAGCAAAATTCTGCTCTAAACTTTGGCGTCTCTTCTAAAAGTAAGCGACATGTAGCGAAACGACTGAATTAGCGTGGCCAAGCCAACTAGTCTTAAACTGTTACAACTAGTCTGGTATGCTTATAAACCAGCCCAATCATCATTAAACGCAAATAAGAAACAAATTAAGGATACTTGATGTGTAGAAAGGAATGGAAAAAATAAAAGTTTTATAATTAAAAAAATGTTACCCAAGTTTTTAATAACACGGAAATACGCTATGAGATTCCATAAAACTTCCCAAATAAACAAGCCCGAAATCAGCAAGTCGTTTCGCTACATGCCGCTTACTTTCTGAAGAGACGCCAAAGTTTAGAACTGAAAGTTTAGAGCTGAATTTAGCACAATCGAACAGTGTACTTTGAATAAAAACCTCTTAGGCATCAAAATCGAAGTTTGATAACATGTTACGCTTAAATATTGTTTTGATTATAGTTGATTACATAAAACTCTCAGAAAAAACTAGCGGAAAATCAACGAGTCGTTTCGCTACACGCCGCATACTTTTAGAAGAGACGCCAAAGTTTAGAGCTAAAAGTCTAGGGCTGAATTTTTGCTCAAACGAACAGTGTACCTCAAAAAATCCTCTTAGGCATCAAAATCGAAGATTAATATAACATATTACGCTATGAGATTCATGATAACTCCCCGAAGAAACAAGCCCGAAATCAACAAGTCGTTTCGCTACACGCACCTTACTTCTAGAACAGACGCCAAAGTTTAGAGCTGAATTTTTGCCCAAACGAAAAGTGTACCTCGAAAAAAAAAACTTTGAGGTATCAAAATCGAAGTTCTACTAACATGTTCCATAAAACTCCACGAATAAACAAACAGGAAATCAATGAGTCGTTTCGCTACACGGGCTTACATTGGTTCGGCCCGCATTAACTTGGCTTCTTCGAAAAGATTATCTCAACTTAAATCAAAATTACGACTCCAGTAATTGTAGTAGCATATCTGTTGATAAAATGTTAAAATCGACATGTTAGAGGCAGTCAGTATCACATATCGAAACGACCACAGACGATGTAGCGAAACGACCATTTGCATGTAGCGAAACAACCTAATTAGCATGTAGCGAACTGGTCATGTAGCAAAACGACTGTAATTCATCACTACTTACTCAATTGAAGCTTCTTGTAGCTCATTAGCTCTGAATGTAAGAACATGGCTTGGGTTATCTGTTATCTATTTTTAAAACAAGATACATACATAATGAATGTTATTGCATCTTTAAACTCTAGGTTTTGATTTATTAAGGCAACAAGACAAAAATAATTTGTGTTTACTTTCAGTTATAGCTAACAAATTTTATAAGATAACTTTTTTGCCAACATGACCTCAGCACCAAAAATAGAGCCCAAAACATACATAACCATGGACAGCAGGAGTGAATACATACCTCTTTGATGCATTCAACCAAATGTTTCTGCACTTCAAGGTCCAGCTCTTTGATCTTTTCAATAAAGTTTTCCTTGCTATCACACTACATGTATATAAAAACAATAAGAAAGCGTACAATGGTTCTACACTTTTTGTGATACATGTGCCTTGATCAGGTAGAGATAAGAAATAATTTGTACTGTGAGCATGTGCATCACCCAAACTGGAAGAATTTTGATGATACCATGAAAATATCAGTCACATGTTAATAATTTTATTGACAAAGAGTTACCTGAACAGCACAACCAAGCATTAACAGCAAAATTTTGATGAGTTCTTGGAGACCAACATCTAAACACACAAATAAAGG
>JAAAQI020080672.1:0-12500 GCA_011800005.2 Stichodactyla mertensii | reverse complement strand
GCCTAGAAACTCCCGCCTTCAGTGGTTGTTCTCTCGCCTTCGGTGCTTGTGCTACCCCCTCGGGGACTTTCGCCTCGGTTGTAGTTTCTTCCTGGCTACGGCCCTGCTTTAAAGCTGAACAAACCAGGTAAAAGAACTATATTTTCAAAGAATCTATTTCCTGCACTTATGAAGTGCTTTAATTCTGACTAACAAGCATACATGGTCTACATACCACTATCAGGATGATGTGCAATTGCTATGACATCAGGAGCTCTCAACAACACTAGCTGCTGTAACTTTTCCTGGAAATACAAAACAGGAAAATTCATTTTTTGCTAAAAGTCATTAATAAATAATTAAAAATCTTGAATTAAAATCTTCATTCCACAGGGCCATAGCCACCACCAAGTTTGGTCCATTTTCAACCTGACCACTTTTAGAAACAAGTTTTAATAATTTTGAAAACCAGACCACTCACAAAATTGTGACTACTGCCATGCTCCATGAGTTAAATACAATTATGAGTTTTGACTATCACACGGACCCACACAAAAAAATTATTATTGGTTATTGGTTGATTTGTCTGTCCAGTTGCTTTGGCTTTCATTCAATTTGGTGTTTGATATTTGTAGTAACCAGAAATGTGTACTTTACCTATATTCAAAATGTTACTCATTGAAACTGGATTTGAACTTATCCCAACAACCGAATTCACACCATGAATTGCAGGGGAAAATCTTGTTTAGTTTTTCACAAAGTAGTAGGGCTGCTGTTAAACCTAAAATAACATTCTTTCATTATCATAGCATTTTGTGCTTATTTTTTTTCCATGTTAGAAATGAAATTGTAATAATTGTAAGCTTTCTAGGATACATTGCATATGTATAGGAAATCATATGAGCCCATAAGGCGAGTGCAATTTGAGCTTTTTGAAAACTCAAATTTATTCCAAATTGCATGAGAGAAACCATATGATTTCTTGTTAACAATACAGATGCAAAAATTCTGAGCAGACTGCACTTTGAAATTGCATAAATGAATATCTGTGAATGAAAGTAAAAGGTGCGAACCCTTTGCCTTGTTTGTCAGCAGAAACAGCTACTACAAGCAAACTTAGAGCAAGAATTATTTCATTTTGTGGCAAGAGCTAAAGAGAATAATTCACTGTACAACCCCTAAAAGATGTACAAAGTATTCTTGAAGAAGTACTGATAAAACAAGAGCCAAATAAGTAAAGACTTCAGCTAAGCTAAAATTCAAAACAATCAGTCGCTTAAGACGTACGAGAGTGTACAGGTGAATTCATCCCAATGTGTAAAGAGAGGATGTTATCAAGTGATTAAACTGGTGTATACAAAGATTTGCTCCATACCAGACTTCTGATAATTGTAAGGAAGGAAAGTGGTTTTCACGTTGTTTCATTCAAGATAAACTGGCGTAGAGTCTCTCGTCCATGAACAATTTCGATAAAGAAACTGGTGAAATCTTAACTTCTTAAAGAAAAAAGTTTCAACTAAGCTTTACAATTCTAATGTTTAGGAAAAGCTGGTTTGTGAAATTTTTTTGGAGAGCTGTTAACAGATAACAAGGCCTTTGGAATCAATATTTATAAAATCTCAACGGTACTCAACAAAATTTGGAACTCAAACAACCTGGAACTTGGCAAGTAAAGTTCAGGGTGAAAATAAAGCAGGTAAAAAACTTCTCTTTTTTAAGTTTGAAGCCTCAAATGTTTCGCAAAATTTAGATTTTTCAATTTTTGGGATGATGTAATTTTATTGTTGTTTTGTTGAGGTTTTAGTAGTTTAAGAGACATATTAAACTCGACTGAACATCAAGACAAATCCGTAGCAACCAGCTTCATGAGGCAAAACAGCCAAACAAAACTCTTTTTTAGGTTTGAAGCATACAATATCAAATTTTACTTATCATTTATCACGAAGAATGTATTTTGGATGAAGTGATTACCCTTTCTCACTAGTTTAATAATTTAAAAGTTGTGAAATTTGAAGATTTTTGGTCGTAATGAAATCTTAATTTTTCTTTGATGAATATTTTTGAACTTCGTTCCTTTGAAACTGCTTAGAGTTGATTGGTAGTTTCATTTTTTTGTGTGTTTTTGACCAATCACAGAGAAGGAGTTCAACTTTTTGCACTGGGATTTCAAAATTTTGCACTGGGATTTTAAAGAATTGTAATGCTCTTAGCCAATCAGGAGTGAGATATTTTGCATCTGTATTTTTAATCATTGCAAGTGGAAAAACTCCATTTGACCCCCAAAAAGTAGATATAGGATGACGTAATTTCTATACTTTGTCACATACATGCCTAAATATATATCACCTCTGGAATCAATTCTTCATTTTCTTCAGCACTTAATAACTACATATTCAAGTTAATAGCTTATAAAGAAAAGGTAACAATATGTAATTAATTCAATCATCATAGGACCAAAAATCATAATACAATTTTTCTAAAGGTTAACAGAACTCTAAACAAAAGTAACTTAATCCATCAATGACAGAGATGCTAAGCTATCAGCAGTTATGCCACTAGTAGCACATTCCAAACATCTATATAATCTCTATCATATTTGGAGTTGAAATAGTTAGATTACTTGTTACATTTCATTACTCGCAATCCACTTATTTGTTTAAAATTCCTTATTTCAGCAAACAGAAAAATCACAACTTAAATATTGCCAGCACAATTTATTACCATAGTGTAATCTGCATATATGTTCTGCTATAAAATTGAGATTTCAATTACACAAACAAACGAAGTGAAGTGACATCTGAATACCCAAGAGTTGAGTGATGTATTTACATATGGTATCACAGAGACATATATGTTATTAGAGTTGAGACTATTGTGTTCGACCGTGCGCCAAAGCATCTAAAATAACAATAAACAATTAATACGCAATTAGCTATGCTTATAAAAATTCCTTAAAATAATCAGGCCATAAATCACAGTAGCAGAATAGAAATATCTGACCCAGGACAAAAATAAACAAAGTCCTTCTTTACATACGTATAATGTATATATGAAGTATTTTGAAAGTCAAATCAATTCAGTAAAATTGATGAGTGAGAACGCTGCGTTTGAATAGAATACTGGCATGGATAGTACTATTAACTGAAGTCCGGAAATGCCTTTCGCATGCTAATGACTTCATATTTTTTCTTCTGAGAAATCTAGATTTCACTAGAATTCGACTTAATAAAGTTCCTATCACTGATATAAAATCTTCTACGCAAAGTATAGAAATAAATGCATACGCCCAAACGTTTCCCAGCAAGGATTTTAAAGCAGCAGGCCAGTCTCGATTAGCGACTCGAACAGAATATAAACAAAAGATTGTTTTATTTTATAACCTTTCTGGTATCATCAAGCTGAGAAAAATGTAGATGATTCTTTTGGAACGCTTCTTTGGTAATAAAGATATCGTACAATAAGGTGGTGGCAATGCATAATTTCTTGCAATAGAAGTTCAACTTCTGGTCCAAATTTGACCAATAATGAGTTTACTTTTACTAAGTCAATATTAAGTGAGAAGCATTTTCTGGTCACATTTCTTGTCGTTGGTTGCCAGATGCTACTTCAAAACCTCTTCTTGGAAGTCGTTTTGCTGCTAATGGGGTTAACGACCTGGAGTAGCACGCTTTACAAACAATTCTCCATTACCAAAACATCTCATTCAACGATATTCGACCCAAACTAATAGTCTTGTTTTAGTTTTGTTTTAGTTTTTATAACTGTGTGAGGCTAGTATCGCTTTTTCAAAAATTTTGTCAGCCTTTTCAGCCCTTACCTGATAAAAAGCCTTTAAATGCCTGACCAAGATGTCAAGGTTTTGTATTCTTACATTGACGTCGCCATCCACATTTTGATGTACTCTCGTAAGCGTGAAATACGTAGGATCACTGAAACAAAATACCATATACCTTATCACGCATCAGACTGTGTTCAACACTAAATAGCCATCAGAAAAACCCTAACTAATGCAAGATGTTGAAGGATGTGATTTGTTCATATAACTTGCAAAAAGAAAAAAGAGTTCGTTCATTAATAAAATCAGATCAACTTACTGCCAGTAATACTTACATTTCCACCATAATTTCGTTTAGAAAGACTCCATCTGCAAATTCGTTGATGGTCTCGGCAGGAGAGTTACTTTTAAAAGTACTGACCTGGCGGGAAAACGAGAAGTTTGGTTATCCCATGTACGAATTACGTTTTCAACGGATAGCTAAGTACTTAAGTTATATTTTTGCGCACAAACAAGCACGTTTACTCCCGTTTTAGTTTTCGAATCACAATAACTTTTGTTGTTATTAAAACTTACCCAAGTAACCAGAGGATTACGAAAAAACTCCACGACCGTAGACATTTTGTTCAGTCTCGCCAGTCCCGGTAACAGAACGTTAGATTAGTGTCAAAAGCCTAACGGTTAGAATTACCAGTCTGGTAAGGCATTATGCGAATGTAAAGAAGAGATTGATGTCCAAACCACAAAACCACTTCTAAAGTCTTTTCACAATCTTTTGATCGCGTTACGAAAGTACTGAAATCTCAAGGAACAATATTTGGTAAACAAGGAATCATTTCGGTGTGATTTCGATGAGCATGCCTTCCATAAACTGGAAGAAAAAGTCCAAAGTATATATTGTGACTACAAGTCTGTCCTTCTTATCCTACTGATGTGATAGTGGATGAATAGTAAAACATCTGTGTCAGAGGTGTCTAGTAATATTTACATGCGCACGCAATAAACCACAGGTAGTCCAATCAATAATGTCACATCGTTCATTCGCTGCAGTTTTTAGGTCATCCGATACCTGGTGTTTGTTTATAGTGTTCGTGTCAAGCATTATTACTAAAACTGTAGTTATCGAATACTATGTTTTTAATTACAAGATAATGAAAACAATAACAGGTCAAAGCATTACGTAATTTGCAAAGAAGTCCAAGTGTATTCAAATTAAATTTGTCATGAAGATGTGTAGTTGGATTGGTGTCAGCGCATCCATCACCAGTCAGTTTTGGAACGTTTTGTGCAATCTGTTTTACTACTGAGGGCTGCTTCCTCCACGGTAGCAAAGAAAACGGAAAAGAAAAGAAATGGAAAGAAAGACTGAAAAAGGGGACCTAGCATCACGGTGTTTCTACGCGCTAGAAAATCCTTTTGATGACAGTGTATAGATCAAATGAAATGCGGAACCACAGCGTTGTTCGTAATTTGCAAATTTTAATTTTTCATGGTTATTTTAATGCCCATTAGTCCACGAGAGGGATGTTTGTTGCCCTAAGTTCCTCCATATCTTCTACAACCTTATAACCTAACAAGTTCATGACTTCATAACATTCAGTTTCTATAATTCTGACAATGGAATATGGCATTCGTTCTCTCCATTTAAAAACACTTTCACTTAAACTTTGTCCTTCTTGTGTCTCTGAGGGGCCATTGGGCGGTGCTGCACTCATTCCAGAGTATGAAACAGTGGTAGACTTAGCACCGTCTAGCCACCGTCGAACTTGAGCAGTTATACCTATCCCTACAAACTGATAAAGCTGCTCAGCAATTTGATGTGGTTTGGTTGCCAGGTCTTCGTAGCGTAGCAACGTATAACGGCCTTGTAACCAGGGAGGCGCACTTACAGCATATTTGATATTTAAAAGTAAATCTTTACACATTACTCGAGCGTTTTTGCGTAACGATGTTATGGTCCAGTTACTTTTAATATCAGTTTGAATTTTAGCATCGATCAGAGCTCGTGGATCACGCACAAGGTGCACCACTTTTAGAGCATAGTCAGCCGGTCCTTCCGCGTCCATCAAATAAGAAAGCTTATGGAGAAAATCAACTTGAATTGTCTTGACAACTGTATGCTTATGCAGACTACATATCGCAGACAAGGTTTGAGGCCTGAGTCTAGTGCACATACGAATATTAAACAAAGGGTGGTTTTGGTTAAATGACGGGCAAAGTGGAGGCGAAGAAAGTGCTCTGCTTGACAATCTGTGTTTGATCGAGCTGTATTGTAGAGAAATGAAATCTGTGAAGTAAGCCAGTTCACGAAAGTCACAGTGAAAGATTCCATTAAGAAGGTGGGTCACCATAGTATCATAGACGTTTTCAGGTCTATTTTCTCGATAATATTCCAGTGATTCTACAGGCTCGTACAAGTAAAACACTTGTGGATGCTGGTTGAAAAATTCACCTAAAAACGAGCTACCGCAATGAAGATTTGATATGACCAAGATGTTCTGCCGCACTTTGTTCCCGTAGTGATTCACCAATGAATCCTCCTCTGTGAAGTGTCCTAATTTTTCGTACACTTTAATTTTTTCTTCTAAAACTTCGATTTTTCGCTGAAGTTTGGAACAATTTTGATGTGAACCAATGCCTGCCCTATCACCTTGGTCTCTTGGATCTACCATAGTTGTCTTGCATGCTTTGCATCTTGTTCGTTTGATAAAACTATTATCTCTCACTGTGACCATTTCTTCATCTTCCAGTTCACCCCAGTTATTTGAAGTAACATATATGAAAGCAAAGAACAACATGGTCGTCGTAACTGCTGCAAAAACGTTCGTGGTAAAGAGCTTTTCATATCTTAAGTTATGTAGCCGTGTTGATAGAAGCATCTTTTATTCCTAGCTGTCTGGGTTTCGACGAAGTCGCTCTCATTTCATACCTTGACTTTTCAAGACGGTATTGAAAAGCCTTGCTCAAGAGAATTTTCACAAAAAATGCCCCTCATCAGGATTCCTTCTGCCGGTTTACTGTGAACGTTTGTTCATGACAGCATCTCCCTGTAACAGTTATCCGTCTTCCAAACAACAGTAATATTAATTCGATGCACTACCTGAAGCAAATATATTTTTTCAACATTATAAACGACAGGTCTTCGATCGAAAAGCAAGTTCGATGTAGCGGCGAGAATACCAGCCGGAATAAAGTGTTGTTTTTGCTATATAAGGAAAACAGTGATTAGCATTCGATTGGACATCAGTAGACCACCCTAGCATAGTGCGGGTAGGCTAGTGTAGGGTGATATAAATATTGGATCAATTATTGTTTGAAGCAACACAGGTAGGCCATTGTACCACCATAGTTTTTTGTTTTTTTCGATACGAAAGCGGTCCAGACAGCTGCTGTCAAATCTGTAAACCAATTTGGTTTTTTTCTTTTTCTACTTATCCAATTATACACAAAGGTAGGAATGATCAGTTCATGAATGGGCTGCTGCTTCGACACCCTAAAAAATCCTCGCTGCCGTATAAACCAAAGTCACCTGTGTTATTCAGTTAACTATGCCCTTTTTCCTTAGTAAGAAAGCATGGAACAACAGGCAAAATTTCAGTGGGATAAGCCTCAAAAATGTGATACAGCTTCGACGTTTCATTAGTTCCAATGCCGCCAGAACGTAAAATTGAAGTCCCAAAGCTGTCTGGATTGTTCATTCCTTGATATGGTGTCGTCTTTTCGTTCAGTTTGAACTTCTATCTGCGTTTGAGCAAAACTATGACAAAAAAAGGCATTAGAAAAATATTTAATTAAACGGTTTCTATGACTGGAGCTGCATATTCATTTTTTGTTATAAGGGATTGGAAATGTACTGCTAGGAAGACAGGGGCGGATCCAGGGATGGAAGAAGAGAGTGACTATTCACCCCACCTTGTAGGAAATCCCCATTAAAAAATACATTATTCATCACTCAAAAATCAATCTAGTCTTGACGTTTGATTTTTACATTACTTTTGCGTTAGATTGTTGGATTGATTTCAAGCCCTGTTATACATTGGTGTTTTGGTCGTGTTGGATGTATTTCTCCCGTTTTTTGGGGGTTTCCTGTGGCTTCTGGCCCAAAGCGCGCGCGCAAGTCTTAAAAGTCACCCCCTTTAGAAAAATCCTGTATCCGCCCCTGGGAAAATTAATTCCGCAAGGCAATCCATGCACAGTGTTCTATTCACAGTGGCCCCACTGTACCCATGTATGAGAATTGGTGAGCGGACCTGGCGGAGCTCTCATTAAAAGGACCAAAACAGCGCAAAAGGGAGGGGGGTGGGAAAAGGAAAAGAAGGAGAGCAACCGTAGGTCGGAAGAGTACAGCGAGGCCATTCATTATATTTGAAGCGCTCTGGACGCCGTACGGCCTTCGCAGGTTTGAATTTAAATGACTGATATACTAATCAATTCTCATACATTTGTACTAGTGAGACCGCTGAGAATTCATGCACAGGGAGCCCACTTTAGATAAAAGTGAAAATGGAAATAAAATTTTAAAAAATTGTGTTTTATTTAATTTCTGTACTTAAAGTCCAAGATGGTGTGCCAAGTAACACTAACACGAGAAAACCGAACATTTAAATAAAAAAATAGTAGAACATTTTTTAAAACGCGTGATTTGGTTTTCCTATATTAACTTCCCTATGGTCGATCCTGCTGCTCCTATGCAAATATACCTACTAAAGGGTAGCAAGTAAATATGCCCATCCAACATATAGGCAAAATTACAAAACCAGATTTCGACGTCTTTTTAGCCTCGAAATCCTCAAAAATTAATCAAAAAGTTGCCTAAACTGGGGGATTTCATTTATTTGAAAAGTCTTTCCGCTCTTCCTCGAGGTTTCGTAGTAGAAAATGCCATGAACAAAAATCATTTCATGCAGATTTTCTGCAGTACAGATCACAGGGAACCCACTTTAGAGAAAAGTGAAAATGGCAAATAAATTTCAAAAACATTGTGTTTTATTTATTTTCTGTACTTAAAGTTCGAGATAGTGTGCTAAGTAACGCGAAAAATCCGAAAATTCGAGTAAAAAAGTAGCAGAACATTTTTTAAAACGCGCGATTTGGTTTTCCCATATAATTTCCCTATGGTCGATCCTGCTGCTCCTATGCAAAATCTGTCTGATATACTTGCTAAAGGGAGGCAAGTAAATATGCCCATCCAACATATAGGCAAAATTACAAAACCAGATTTCGACGTCCCGAAAAAACATGATAGTCAAAATGTCCCTAAACTGGGGGATTCATTTATTGAAACGTCTTTCCGCTCTAGCATCCTCGAAGTTTCGTAGTAGAAAATGCCGTGAACAAAAATCGTTTCATGTAGATTTTCTGCGTGCAAAAACAAACAACAGTATAAGATGCTGGTAAACAAATGGGGAATATTTACACTGTAATTTAACAGACTTTCCTTCTTTAATTCAACTTTCAAAGGTTTTACCTACTGAAATTATCAAAAATATCCAAAGAAATTTAGGCGTTTTGAATCGACAATGCAAGGCCCTCAAACAGTGTACTTGATGAAAAAGCTGTAAATTACAAGCTAAACTTACGCTTTTCCTTGAAAACTGTGGTTTGCAGCTTATTTGTTCATGCTCTGTCCTGAAAACAGCGAATTCTCTCTTGGATAATGTTTTCTTCTCGTACTAAACAGTAAAATATTTTACGGTAAAAGCTTTCAAAAGCAACTGCTCGGATGCAGGACGCGTCAGACCAAATTCCCGCCAAAGGGCAATCAGCCAATGGGAACGGACGGACACGATGGGAACGGACGGACGCGATGGGAACGGACGGACGGCCATGAAAAATCAACTCGATGGGTACATTACCATTTTTTCTAAAGTATGGTGCTCCGCTCGCGCGGGCCTTTGGCCCGCGCGGGAGCTCCGCTATAAAGCATCGTATCAATTTCAAAGAGAAAGAAAGGCATTCGTCGACAAAATTGTGCCATGTGCTCGGGACGAATTTCACATTCATCTTTGTTGGGATATTGGTCGATTTTTGTTTACTTATCCAGTTAAATCTATCATCATGAGATGGTTCCTAGTGCGACCTTAAATTTGCCCGTCGTCCATCAAAACTTTGCCGACTGACCAAAATATCAAAGGAGCCGTCAAACACTGGTACGGTAGAGAAGGATTTTTTTGGCTTTTTTTGCCGATAAACAATAGAAATGTTTGAACAGCACTCATCGCTTGTCATTGCAGAGAAAACCAGAACCCCGCCCCTATATCCGATTCCTTTAGAGCACAAAATACGCGGGAGTTTTTTGTCTTGTTGTTTGAAGCTCTATAATGGACGGACGCGGACGTGATTTCTCGTACTCGGGCATTTTACAACAACCAACATGATCACTACAACGATCCATATCGATTACCACATAATTACCAATACCAACCAATGATTCCAGCATCACATGCACATTATCAGTGTCTGAAATCGCCTTCAACACCAACCACCGAAACTAGTACCTCAAATCTGGGCTCAAATCAAGAGAAGGACACCGATGAATGCGGTTCTCCCGGAGCTGCAGAAACCGACTCGTCTGGAAAGCGTTACGAAAAGTGGTCGTAAGAGGAACAAAAATTGTTGGTGAATTTGTGGGCCGAAAACTTTGATCAAATTGAAAGTAAAGACTCGCGTAAAGTATAGGATGAAATCGCAAACAAGATCAATAACAAGCTCAAAGCCCAAAGATCGAAGCGAACTACGGACAAATTCCAGAAGAAAATGAAGTACCTCATCGATAGATACAAGAAGGCAAAAGACTGGAATGCAAAGCAGACAGAAGGAAACAGGAGGAAATTGATTTTTTATGATGAAATTGACAAGGTTTTGGGCTGCCGAGAAATAGACCTAATTCGCTTGGGCGTAATGTTTTCGCAATAGACCTCTCTACCTTCGTATGCAAATTGCCCATTTCAGACCACGTGCATTCTCTTGGGAATTGTTCTTTTATTATGAAAATGTTAACCTATTAACATAAGAAAGAATTAACTCCCAAGAGTGACATCACGTGGTCTGAAATGGGTAAACAAACCACGAAGGTAAAGAGGTCTATTCAGACCTCTTGGGAATACGATTCTTTGTTTGAGGTTTATCCATATTAATGTATCTTCTCCAACGTTACCATTAAACAAAGGAAAAATTCCCAAAGGAATGACACGTGACTTGAATTGGGAAAACAAATACGCCCAAGCGAATTAGGTCTATTGTTGCGCTCAAACACGTGGAAGAAGCCGGTTCAAGCTCGAGTACCCCAAACAGTATCAGCTCTGAATCTGTCCACGAAAACAGCGACAAAAAGCAAGGTCAAAATTCTAAGGAAAAAGAAAAGCGCTCTGAGAGGAAAAAGAAGCGAAAGACGGCCGTCGCGGAACAGGAGGATGAGGAGGAACGAAAGCTTTTGAGATCAGCAGTAGCAGGATTAGAAGCACAGCGAACCGGTATGGATACGTTGATGGAAAACTTTAATAAAATTCAAACAGATCAACTTTCTACCATGAACACTTTGGTTGGCGCCCTCACTAAATTCTTAGAGAAGCAATAATTTTAACGATATTTTTATTCTATTTTGTTACTGTTCCACGTGAGAGATCAAACTATATATGAGAAGACATTTTTATTTACAATAATTCATTGTATAATTGCCGCGTGACCCAACTGATTAATCTAAAGAACAAAAATTGTTTTAAATGGTTGTGAAATAAAGTACTTAAGAAATAAAATTCTTGAGGATTTCTCTTATATCATCTCCGTCACGTACAACGTTTACAGCTGGGTGAGGGGGAGCAGGATCGGTTATGGATCGGATGGTTATCGTCGTCATCTTCCCAGTCATCGCCAAATCGAATGCAAAGATTGTGAAGGACGGCACATGCAACAGCACATTTAATCGCGAACTTAATGCTACTGTCAAAACGCTTCTGAAGTATACGTCATCGACTTTTTAGCTGCCCAAATGCGCATTCCACTTTTACTCTAGCGGAAGACAGCTCTTTATTGAAATTAATTTCATCTGGATCGTACCTTCGGGATACGGTTTAATCAGCCACGGACAATTTGGATAGACACTATCACCAACGAGGTAAAGGTCAATGTTGTTGCCATTGATATTAGTAGTGGGTTCTGTTAGGATTTGCCTCACTTCTGCTTTATCAAAAATTGTGCTGCGTCTTAAAACTCTGCTATCGTGCATTGTTCCAGGATATCCACATGAAAAATCCATGAATATTTTTTTACCCTCAACAACGGCTTGAATGATGAAATCGTACTGCTGGTATCGGCTGAAATAATCGGCTTTGTTTTCGACTGGCGCTCTTATTTGCACGTGAGAACCATCTATAGCACCCGCAATATTCGGAAGGTCTGAGAGATCTGCAAACGTTTCTATTGCTGCTAAGGTTTCCGCGGCAGTCTCTGGGAAATGAATGGACTTGATTTCTAATCTCGTATAGCCCATTTACAACGTCCTGCACCGCGTCGATAACTGTTGACTTGCTTACGTTAAAAACTGGGGCAATGCTAACATATGAATTGCCATGGCCTAAGCGATATAAACCCAAAGCAAGAACCATCTCAGAAGGAATGCGTATCAAGAAATCGGTACGACTTCAAGCCTAACAAAAGGCTTTTGTTTCAGACTCCATTTTTTACCATAAAAGGGCTTTGATTAATGGCTTTTGTGTTGAGCGCCAAGTTCAAAATTTTCCGACTGCAA
>JAAAQI020080561.1:0-16875 GCA_011800005.2 Stichodactyla mertensii | reverse complement strand
ATTTTTCATTTGATTTGAATTTTTGAATTAAAATTGTCTCCGTCTTTTCGTCTAAATGAACGAAATATAAATCTACTCCCCTCCCCTCCCCTTAAATAATTTGTCCTCTCTATCTTTTATGAATGGTTAACTGACATACATGGGCTGCCTGTGTTAGCCCTATAAACCTGGCTCGATTAAAAAAGACTTTTTGCTGAGAATTCAAAATACTCTTTGCTTCAGAGACTATCCGCCCTTTTTTACACAAAAGACAAACAAATCTAAGAAATACTAAAAAAAATATTAGCCGGATATCCGACAGGAAGCGCGCAGAATCCTATCACTTGCACCGCAAACCAGTAGAATACCGTCGGCTCTTAAAACATTCCAAACTTCAAAGTCTTCTAAATGTTGACAGCCGTGGTTTTATAGGAGTGGAAAAAATACCTTCTGAAGGATTAGCAACTATTTTTGACTGGCGAAGCAGAAAGAATGAAGTGTTCAAACGAGATCTGTTTGATTTCCCACCATTTTATCGCAATCGGTAAGTGAACAAGACAGTGATTTTTTTGGTGATATTCTGCATGGTCGCGGGTACTCATTCAAATAAGCTTTAATAATTAATTGTCCGAAACTAGAATTTTCAAGTAATGATCGCAAAAGGATATTAAACCTTTATAACTTGACCTTTTCTTCTTGAATTCTTCTCGATATTTAATGCCAGAATTAGAAAATACTTATACAAAACAAATCTAGAAGAAAGTTCGCTTACTTTTATCAGAATTCGAGCTAATATTGAAAATATTTTTAACTTGAGCCATTAAGATAAACAGTAAACCAAGCTAGGAGGTCAAATCTTATTTTATATCTATAAGTATTTCCTTGTTTAAAAGACCCATTGTATTGGCTCGTTTTTTAGAAATCAGTGTGCAGTAAAATATTATAAAGCCAGCTTATAGGCTAAACAATTGTGGCGAGTGTGGTGTAAAAATTAAGTTAAAATTAATTTAATCAGTGCGAGAGAGATGTCACATACTGATAAAGTTGCAATACTCTAATTTAAGGTTTTCTCAGATTAGTGTTTAATTAAAAACGTATCACATAATAATTATTTATTTTATGGCAAGATAATTTCATGTGCTCTCATTGACCAATTTGCAGTCCATATCTTATGGACCACCAACCTAATATCTGTGTTCGCTTTGCCATATAATAAACATCTTATTAAACCTTGTTTGCTCAATCCCTATGTAAGTTATGGAACTCCATTCAGTGTGCTAAGCATTTGGGCCACAAGGCAGTGGAAAATACTCGGCTCTTAACTCACAGTAGGACCCTCGTGGTCAGTCAATAAGAGTTATCTGTTGATGATATAGTTCAAAAGGATTTCCATGCGATATACATTTAGACATAACAAACTGGTACTGGTAGTGTTAGAAAGTAAAGCAGCTGGCAAGGTGCAAGGTAAACAGTTAATAATGATTTTTAAGTATTTTGTCTCCTGGATTAACCATGTTAAATCTTCTGCTAGACAAGTACAGAATATAAATCAGAAGGAATTATTTTTTTCTTTAGATTGCATATATTAATAGAAATAATAATTTTTGAAAAAAAGGGTTTTCTCTGAATAAAAGATGGAAACCAGCTTCAACAGCATGAAATAGACATAAGATACATCATAAATTAATAAGAATAGTTTATTGATTTACTCCATGTGTGCACATGTGTGCATTTATGTGTCCATAGCATTGCTCACAGCTACCAGCTGTAACACAGACTGTGGCACAAGCATTGTTAGTAATACAGCTATTCCATGTGGTTTTTATTATTTTAACATCTTTTTCTAGTCTATAGGAAATGCCATATTCCTTACTGATCTATGTAGCCACAGGGATATTCGCTTTTTTTTTTTTCTATGAATTTGTTTATGTATGAAATTAATGGTAACCTTCCTGTGATCAGTAGAGTTCAGTGCTTTTTTTTTAAGTGTCATAAATTAACTATAATGCCAAGTGTTTTATCCAAAACATAAAACTAATAAATAGCAGGAAGGCCACTTTGTACTACAACTATATTCCTCTATATTGTAGTTACCATGCAGTTTCAGTCAATTTTTTACCATATGCATTTATCAGAAAAACACAAATCATCTTATTTGATATAGCATTAAGGTGAATTCAACATGTAATAACTACTTGATTAACATATTTTACCATTTTTTTCCTTTCCACAGTTGTATTTCTCATATCCATTCAATTCCTATTACAGCACCAGGTTTTTGCACAAGGTACTTCATGTGATAAATGCTTGCCAGAAGCTGCTAAACATGAGAGAAGCATTTAGAGTAGCATGGGAGACAATTTTTTAGGCCATGTAAGACTCTAGCCGATTGAGTGCTTAGCAACTATTGCATCCATAACTAATCCATAATACATGCTGCTGTTTACAGCCTTTTTTACAATGTATGTCATGTGCTAACAAGAAGTCAGTGTATATTGCATATACTTATTGATTAATTAGAGCATGTATTGTAATTTAGCTATATATATAGTACATACATTACACATATGTTATTTACAGACATTGCTGGTTAGAAAGTCTTGCAGGGACTGGACTGAAATTACTTTGTATCAATATTTACTTTTTTCATTATTTTCTCTACAGAAATTAACTCTGACCTACCTATCTGCAACAGAAGTCAAAACTTTTTTGTTTTAAATTCTTCTACAACAGTACTGCAGAACTTTAGCAGTCCAAACTATCCAAAGGACTATCCAACGTACAGTTACTGTATATGGGTACTCACAGCTCCTGTTGGAAAACTAGTGAAATTAACCTTTAGTTCATTTTCTATATATGCACCTTCTGCCTCTAACTCAAGACAGTGTCCATATGCATATGTCAAAGTCACAGAGCAATATAATCAGGGAAACCCTGAAGTCATTGGTAGTTTTTGTGGAAGTCGGTCACCCCAAACTATTTATTCCAGTGGAGGAAGCTTGAGGGTTGAATTTAAGAATACTTTTAGAACTTCAGCTCAAGGGTTTGTGGCAAAGTACTCTGCAATTCAGCCAGGTAAAAATAATCTACGTCGATAAAGAGCGGTTTTTATTAGCCATGCTGAGATTGGCTAAAAGGCTATCAAATCAAAATTGTGACAGTGTCATGACTATTCACAAGCATTTGAAAGCTACTCTTAGTATTGTGTAGCATTAGTAAATAAAGAAACATTTTAGCTGCTGCTTATGTGAATGGCAGGATACCAGCACTTTACACAGCTGTAGAAAAGAAACTAGCTTGAACACCCTTGTTTAATGATGGGAACACCTATTTATAGCTTCATTGTTAACAAACTTTTGCCCCCTGCTAATCTAATTGAAGTTTAGAAGTGTTGATTCTTCCCTGGTCAAGGAGGTAGTGAAAATACTTCTTAAGATTACAAAACATTACTTATTTGACTCATGATAAGCAGAATTTTGTATGCTGTCCATGATTTTAAAGGTAAATGTCTTTGTATTACAGGAACAGCGTGTTCAGAGCACAACTCCTTTGATGAAAACAGCAACATTATATTGGATGCTTCTACAGGCCGCATTGTAACACCCCAGCTCACAGACTCATTTTCAAAGCCCATTGACTGCACATGGAAGATTACACTTCCCCCAAACAATGGAATAAACATGTCATTCTCATCATTTAAACCAAAAACACAAGCAGTATGCAGTGATGCTGCCTTAGAGGTGTATAATGGTCGCTTTGGGCGTGGTCATGGTGCTCAATTAGGCATGTTTTGTCAGAAGTCAATATTGCCTGTTATATATTCCACTGGAAGATTCATGTCTCTACGCTGGAGAGCAAAGGATCCTGGCAATGCTATTGAATTTGAGATGGATTTCAAATCTTTTCAGCAAAGTAAGATATAAATTTCTTCTTGTTTGTATTTGTATTTCAACAGTCCACTACATTTCATTCTGGTAATAAATACACATGATAGATATACTTATTCAGATTCTATAACATATTTCATAGAGGTAAATGGTTCTTGCGACCAAACAGATAAACGAGGCAGCATTGTTAAAATAGAAGGAATCGCTGGAAGTCTATTCAGCCCAGGTTATCCACAAGATTACCCAAACAATAAAGAGTGTGCATGGCTTCTTTCAGTCCCAACTGGGTTTAACATCAGACTTAGATTTCTCTCATTTCAACTGGAATCCAGTGGAAGTTGTAATTCAGACTTTGTGGAAGTAAGGGATGGAGATTCACCAGCAAGTCCTCTTAAGAACAAGTTCTGTGGGTCATCTCTTCTTCCTGTTCTAATCTCAAAAACCAGACACATGTATGTGAGTTTTAAGAGCAACTATGCTTCTAGTGGGAGAGGATTTCTTGCTGTGTTTGAAGCAACAACTGAAGGTTTGTAAATAAGTTATAAAAAACACTTCATGTTACAGTAGAATGTAAACAGGTTGAATTTTGCAAGAACAAAACTGCCATGGTTTTGCACATTCTGAGTTCTTCACAACTCTTTTAAATGCTCTTTATAGTTAGAAAGGTTGAAGGTGGCTAAAGTTAAGCCGAAACATGTCAAGAATTAAAAGTATTATCGTGTTTTTAAAGTTAGTTAGAAAAGTCTTTTCACATTGGGCATTATTTGCATTCAGTTTCTATATTCTCCCCACCAGGATATCCATTTGATTTCACTATTTGTATTATATCTTTTTGTATAGCACCTAAAGTGGTCACAACCCCATGGATACAGCCAGGGGTCTGCTCACCAGATTATACTTCAGTCGTGAACAACAATTTACAACTCTCTGGATCATCTGGGGTTATTCTAAGCCCCCTCTACCCTTCCCAGTACCCTAACAGCATGAGCTGTACTTGGAAAATCAGTGTCGCCAGTGACAAGCGTATACTTCTTGAGTTTGACGACTTCTGGATTGATGACCAACATGGTTGTCAAGGTGATTACTTGGAAGTACGAGATGGGCCTGGTACTTCAAGTCCGTTGCTAGGTGATAAATACTGTGGTAATAAACGCCCGGGGGAGATATACTCAACAGGATCGAGTATGAGGTTGCAGTTTGTATCAGATGCTAGTGGTACTAGCCATGGGTTTAAGGCTCGATATTCAGCTGCTAGCAAGCGTAAGTTTAAAGCTTTTACAACTATGATTATAAAATGTTTGAGATATAACGCGCGCGCTGATTGGCTGGCTACCGTGTGTATATCAGAGGACAGAGACATGCTCGTGCTAAAGCAGCAAAAAGGATTTTATAAAAGCAATATAAAACAATCGCTTATGTCTCTGTACTTTGATGCAAACGCTCTAGGAGATGTAGAACACTCGAAAAGCAATAGAAACACTTGGCTACGCTTCCTAAACTTGCTTTTCCTAACATTTTACGCATAATATATTGATAGAAATGCTATAAAATTGGCATTAACTAAGGTAGAAGTCGAGTAGATTTTATTTTAATGTAAAAGTTGAACAGTACGCGAGTGCTGATTGGATTATTAGTAAATTTTTGCGAGCTCTGATTGGTTCCAGGAACTAAAAACTACTTTTAAATCAAGTTTTATCAAGTTTTATCTTTTACTACTTTGCAGTCAAAAAAAAGCTACTGTAATAAATACTACACACTTGAGCAATGACGTGCGCTGGCGAATAGACCTTTTACCAAAATGGCGGCCGAAATTTCAAAAAATTTAAATTCAAATTCAAATTCAAATTCAATTCAAATACTTTCAACGTTTCATTGCAGCTTTTAATAGATTCATTGCTGTAGGCATTGCTATCGGTGCTATTGCCATAGTGTTGGTAGCCATACTTATTTACTGCAAGATCAAGAAAAAGCGAAGCAAAGGTCTAGAAGACGACATAGAAGACTTTGACGACCTTCAAGGGACAATTGATTCAAGGCAAACCGAAACACCTGGGAACCCGTTGCTTAGCAACGGATCAGAGACACTACATAATAACGCTACGCCCAAAGACTACAGCGTGAATTATGCACCACAGCCAGTTGCTATGGAAACACTTCTCAATGATGAAGGCAATATCAAGGATAACTTAACTGAGGAAGAATACGCGTGGTTTAAACCAAGCAAAAGAAAAAGCAAAGGCTTTGAATAGTTTCCAGTAAATGTATTATCCTTTGTTTATGTTCAAGGAGTATTTTTGATATCGGAACGGCCATGAAAGAGTACGTGGGCTAGTGGCATCACACTAGTAATTCACAGTGTATGGGTCAAACAGCATAGACCGCTTGGACTGGTTCACTGAGCTGTCATCTGGAATGTACCTGTTGACCATTTGAAGTGTCACAAGTCTGCATTTGTTCTGCGTTCATACTAAGGAATTTGCCAGAGGGTTTTTAAGGTGGTGATAAACGTTTCAGCAATTGTTGTACGTTGGATAATTTAATAGAGACGAAATGTTTTGAACCAACCTTTTTGGTCAATAAGAATTGATCATCAATTAGATGCAGACCTCGAAGGTACTTGCATAAACTTGCCCCAAGGCAATCTTGTGTGTTGTTGCAAGAGAGAGCATCTACCAAGCGACGAAGTTGCACAACCTCCAAAATCTAAAGAGTTTCATAAATAAGGAACTGGTTATTATTTAAATAGGAAAAGGATGGTGAAAATTTACGAAGTCAGTAAAATATTAGTGCATCACAGGGTAGAGTTAGGACAATTTTATGTCCACATGCTTCGATTCAACCACCCTAACCCATGATTCTATAGGAGAATTCATGGGAGGACGAGGGAATCCCTCGTTGAATTTCGCGAGAAAAACGATATCGCACGAGTCGCAAAGCGACGAGTGCGATATCGTTTTTCGAGTGAAATTCAACGTGGAATTCCCGAGTCCTCCAATGAATACTCCTTGAATCTCATAATATCTACAGTAACAATATCACAAGGTTCTAACTAATAACCTATCTAATTTTAAGGTTTAAGGGTTTTTCTTTGATTAGGTCACGAGGAAGGGAAGACATCTTTCAACCACTAACTATTCTTGTCATAGGAGAGAAGATATCGTTTTTGATAATGTTAAGGGGCCCACTGAGTCAAATTTTGAAACTTTATGCCTTTTCTAAGGATGCAATTATGACATATTTATAAAATCGTTCATTTAGGACGAAAGAAAATTTGTTATTGAAGATCGTTTGACGGGCATTTATTCCCAGAAACGTTAGATGGCATATATCCAGGATTTCCCGTTGGAGAGTGGAGGTTGAACTCCCTAGTAACTTCAGTAAATCGTCCATTCCTCCACTCGAATATGAAATATCTAGTTTCAATATTATATAACATATGTTACTGTAAATCTTGTAATAGGCTTCTTTTAAAGAAACAGTTGTTCACATGTAAATAAAAGCAAAAAGAAGTGGTACATTATTCTGCGTTTGCATGGTTGCATTTTCCTTGCAACTTTTTCTCAATTTTGTTATCAGACAAGTTACAAGAGAGTTAATCCAAAAAGCGTCTCGCAGTTGTTAGTTAGGCAGTCGAACATAATGGAGTTCTACAAATCTCAGCGATCGCCGCAACAAGGGACATTGCAAACATGTCTATGACAACTTGACTGGAAAAGAAGAGTTTTATCGCTAGCTTTTTACGGATTATGAAACTGACCTAACTGGAGGGCTCTCCACTCTTTTATAAACCTCCCCTCAAAAGAAAAAAACCCGACACCCTGGCATAATCTCTGGCATAAAAATACTATATAGTTGAAGGTGATGAACCTTGCGACAGCGGGACGGCAGAGCAGAAAAACGACAAGGTCGCTAATTTCACGATTTTTTATTTAACTGGAAGTGATACGCCAAAATATGAGCGTTTCATTTGTTTCACTGTTATTGCATCAAACCTGTGACAAAATCTTGTCGAACTAGAGTAAAGCTACTTGGAGATATTAACGGAAATGTTCGTTTTTCTGCTGATAAAAATATCATCTCTCACAAAGTACAAGGTGTTATATCTCTATAAACCGCATTCACTAAATTTTGGTCACATTTGATATTTTGTTCTTTGGTCCCAAAAGAGCGTGTTTACAAATTATTGAGCTTAAAAACAGATAGCGGTCCTTATAAGGAAAGGCCAAAAACGTTTTTTTTTCCTGCATGCTCTGTCCAGCCGGGCACTTTTCCACCCACTTTCCTGTAATTAAGTATTTATGTGAATGTCTGTACTGGTGACATTCGGGTCGGCTTTGCCATACCATTTTCTTGCGTCATAGACAACACCCAGATTTATTGAAATTTTCCTTCGGCTTGGCACACATTTTCCCAAAACAAACCCATTTTTAACCCAAAAAGAGAAACTGTTTATGAACATAGTTTCATACCAAAGATATATCGATTAGTCTCCTCTGAG
Organism: Stichodactyla mertensii; assembly: GCA_011800005.2. Lineage (NCBI taxonomy): Eukaryota > Metazoa > Cnidaria > Anthozoa > Actiniaria > Stichodactylidae > Stichodactyla > Stichodactyla mertensii. Next base: position 8,511 of record JAAAQI020080561.1, on the reverse strand, counting down.
GAAGCTAAGAGCACACATTAATGCGACTTTTAAATTTGTCAAGAAATGGAAAGAACAAATTATATTCAAATTGGGTGTTTTTTGGATGGGATATATGGTGCAAATAATTATGTACTGGAAACGGGGGTATCGCTAAATGAGCTTTACATGAAGTTAAGCAAATTTTCATCTTGTATACAACGTTTCCCGCTAACACAAAAACTGTCCGAATATTCAATTCTCGCTTATTTCTTGGAACAAATGGAAATGCAAGAATGGAAGAGATTGGAAGATAATGAAGCGCAAACTATTTGAGACTGGTACGAGGAGGAGCAGCGCCTTCATTCAAACATGGCGTCCGTTTAGAGACAGCTGGTGTCAAGACCTGCAGGGGTTTTATTTGACTGTCAGCGATGGCTATATACATGTTGTTTAAAAAAGATGGTATATTTGTGCTTCTCGTATTTCTGTGTAAGTCAAGAAGTTATCTTTTATTAATTTAAAGGGGGGACAGTAAGATAACAACTAAGCTTTGCTCTCATTCAAAACATAAGATGGTTCTGTGTTTTTCTGTGTCGAAAAAGGTATAGTTTTGTCAATAAATACGAATTTTTAAACCGAGCTATGACTCAAAAAGTAATATAGGCCCTAACACCTGTAGTCTTGACAGTAGTATAAAGCTTATTCGTAAGAAAATATGCTGAAGAACCCGACATGGGAGAGAACGATATGGGAGAAGAAAAAGCGCATTTATGACTTGCTATTTTTTTTAGGCTAAAATTTATGGTTTTTCTCTCTTTTACTCTAATGCTGACCTTTCCTTCCCTTCTGAACTATATTCAGTGGTCAACAACTACTAGAACTTCTCATATACTGCAATACTGCCATCTTTTACCCTCTTGTAAATAATATAAGATAAAGCTTCGCTATTTCAATTAACGTTGTCGCTGAAAAAAGCCTAAAGGCTAAAGGCTTTCAATTATCTTTTGTTTACAAACAAACTTCGCTGTAGGCTATGTAAGAAATTAAGGAATATGCGTCCAAGCTGTAGAATTTGCAAGCATACCGTGAGTTTCTTATTGTAATAATGTCACGGTGAAAAAAAAATTTCATGATTCCGCTCTCAAAGCTTTAGGCTTTAGGCTTTTTTCAGCGACAGCGTTAATTGAGTTAGCTATATATACTGAATAACTTTAATGAGAATGAATGCAAAAAGGATGAATAGACCTTTCTCACACTGCAGCAATGTTGACTGAAAAATACATTTTTTCCAGGCAAGCCTCACATTCAAACACATTAAAAGGAGTTTACAATTAGCAGGGCATAAACAAAGGTTTTTATACTTATGGAAATAAATATATAATGGCTGCTGTGTGAGAAAGGTCTGGTGTCTTTGGAAATTTAAATTTGTGTTTTTTGTTAGAAGCAGGTACCTGGTAATGCCAGAGTTTTTACGATATAGAAAAACAGAAGAGAATGTTTAACATAAATAAGTTTTCTTCCTCTCCAGCAAGGATGTCATTTGTTACCTTAGCATCTAGTGTTTCTGGTTAGTATGTGGAATTGCTCGATTGCACGTTACGTCATCACAGCCATGTTGGTGGTATTTAACAATAGATTTCTCATTAGGTTCTTTTTGTTTGTGGCAATGTTTGCAATCAAGCAATAATGTATTATCTTGTTCATTGTGTATTTTGTTTGTGGGAATGTTTGCAATTAAGCAATAATGTATTATCTTGTTCATTGTGTATAAAGTGCATAATAGTTACACAATGCTTTCAAGCGGCATACCATGGAATATCCCGTGTGTCACTAGTATTCTATCTGTATACACAAGCCTTTAGTCAAGTGTCTATGCAAAGAACCAGCAACAATATTAATTGGGATATTCCTTAGTGTGCCACAACCTTCTCCACTCACTAATTAGGGAATTGCATTTTATTTGTGAAACTTAAAATTTATCTTAATATCTGCTAGGATGTAATGATACTGGGATTCAAATAAACATGGATAATACCACTCTATCTGGCAATCTTATGAGCCCCAGCTATCCCAACTGGACACCAGGAAACTTGTCATGCATCTGGGTACTCAACACTGCCAAGGGAAGACTGATTAAGTTATACTTTCATGAATTAATATTCAATAACTCCAGTGACAATTACACACAACTTGAAATCCATGATGGGGGAACATCTGGAAGTCCACTTATTATGAAGTTTGATAGAAAATTAAACCAAACTGTGCCAGTTATTTACTCATCTGGAAACAAGCTGTCTCTTCATTTAAAAGTAGGATCAAAAGAAACTAGTGTACATTTTCATGTTTGGTACAGTTCTTCAAAACCAGGTAGATTATAAGTTAGATAAACACATCTAACTATTCAACAGTTAGACTAAATGTACTCAGACAATTCAGTTTGCTTCATATTTTTATAGTAAGTTAGAAATTTACATAAGAAATGAAAACTTATGCTTTACCCCCTTTTTTTTATTTGGATACAAGTTGCTGCGTAGGCCTGAGCTCTGTTTACTGGAATCCCATATAACACATAGACCACGGATGTGATAATTTGGCTACCCTGAGGTAGCCAATTTAATTAAGTGTATATAAATAATCTTAAGTACAAAATTAAGATATCTGAAATATTAAAGGTTAAAATGAAATACCTTAACTGCTAGAATAGAAGGTAACGGATTCTGGAGTTAGCTCAATGGAGTCCAAACAGAAAAGGATTAACAAGAGGTCAAACATGACATATCACTCCTCAGTGGCGTCATTGTGTAATGGATTGCCATTGGTTGTAATAACAAGAAGGGATTAACCTGATGTACAGCCTGACATATCAATTAACAGTGACATCATATACTTAATAAACCACCATTGGATATCCCAAGACAATAGCCTCTCCCTTTACAAACATTAATTATTAATATACTAATTTAATTACAATAATCAGGGGTAAAGCATAAAATTCCTATTCGCAGGCAAATATTCCCTTTCTTCTCAGTGTTTTCACATGCTTATGAAAACTGAGGCACGTTTGGGAGAATTCAAGAGCAGATCAGTCCAAACATAAGACGTGTTCAAGAATTCTCCCAAACATGATGTAGTGTTTAATAAATGAGCAGGAGTGTTTTATTGGGTCCAAAACCACGAGGCGTAGCCAAGTGGTTTTAGACCCGGTAAAACATGATTAGTGAGTTTATTGAACAGCTGCAAACCCATCACATAATTAAGTTCAAGTATTTAATGATATTTTGATGAAAAGTGCAAAAGAAATTAAGCAAAATTATAGTTTGATGAAAATTTTTACATCATGGGCATGTGCACAGAAAATGGCTCCCACACGGAAAAGAATGTTTGGAAAATGTAAGAGTGATATCAGTTTCATCCAGCAAAAGGTGCATCAGGGTGCTTGTTTAAAGGCTCTGGTTGGCATTGGGCTTGCTTACTAAGCAATTTCAATCCATTAATTCCATCTTCAGCCACCCAGATCGCAACAGTTCTTGTTAGTTATAGAATTCATGTTTTGTTAATGAGTTCTATAACAAATTAAACAAGAAACTTTATATAAAAAGTCACCTTCATTAGTATTGTTTATATAAAGAATACTAATGAGGAAGACTTTACCAGCTATAAAGCCTTATGCATGTGACTGATTTGTGGCTTTTGATAGGCTGAAATGCTCATTAATTATTCATAAGTGTTTGAAAACACAGAAGAAGTATTTAATTTCTTTCATAAAATAATTACAGATTCCAACAGCTATTTAGCCAATCAGAGCATGCATAGTATCTAAACTATACTATAAAATTCAAGTGATTTCCATGTTTTACTCACAATTGTTAGGTAAAACCTGTTCTGCCAACAATTCTGATGACGAAAATAACAATATCATATTGAAGCCTCCATTTTTGTTGACACTTGGACAAGAATTACCCTCTGAAGTAGATTGTACTTGGAAGATGTCTAGTACAGTCAAGAGCCAGCAGATTAACTTAACGCTGAATATATCAAATAACCTGTTCTGTAGGACAGGAAACGTTTACGTCTTTGATGGACCATATGGTTCTGCCAGTGGGTTAAAGAAAAATCTTTGCCAAGAACAGGCTGGAATAGCATCTTTTTTCTCTGAGACAGGGTTATCGTTTCAACTGAAGTCTTCAAATTTCAGCTCTGCAGTTCTTCAAGTCAAAGCAAATGTTATAGGTACTGTATATTTTTCTTCACTGAGATTACATCATCATTTTCCTCTAATAACCAATAATATTCACATTGGGTCCATGCATTTGCTGTACATTACCTAAGGGTAATAGTTAAATGATAAATCTTGAAAACTTAGAGTGCATGCCATGTGCATGTAAAACAATTACTGTATTCAGAGTGTAATAGTAATTACTAGGTTTAATATTGACTTACTTACTATAGATTTTATTTAAAAAATGAAATACTTCTTAATCTGTGTTTTTACACACTTATGGGAAACCGGGTGCATTTGGGAACTGATTTGAGAGCAGATCAGTCCAAACAGAAGACATAAAATAAAATAATTACAGATTCTGTGATGTTGACAGTCAGTTAGCCAATCAGATTACACATGGTATCTAATATATGAACCACACCTGGGAGGGTACTTCCAACCATTTTGTACAGGGATGCTCTGCCCAGACTCTGGACCCCTTACCCTTTTATATGCCAAACTTCTGCAAAAAGGTACCCCTTTTATATACTTACTGGCTTTGGCGAAAAGAAACCCTTTTTATTTGCCCTAAGATAAAAGTATGTCTGTCAAATGTACTATACTGGAACTTGCAAATTCCTGACCCTTTTCTATACCTGAAATCGCAAATTCATGAACCTTTTGTATACCAAAAATAAAAAATTCCCAACCCTTTTATATACCTTTGACCTAAAAAGGTGCCCCTTTTGGGTGGAGCATCCCAGTTTATAGATCACATAAAGAAACACAAAGATGGCTTGAGGTATGTGACACTTGTTCTTGCCATTCTGCCTCGATGATATCTGCCATTTGTTGCAAAAATTAAGGGAATTACATAATACTTTTTTTGTTGTTTCACAGATATATGGTGTGCACTCTAATATTCAAAGTTACTGATATGTGGTTTATATTTTACAGTTGATTCTCACTGATTTGTTGCAGAGGAAGATTGTATTATGGAAGGCAGTTCTACATATACTACACGTACAAGACATAAATCTGACCACTCATCAAAGATTGATTGCCAGAGAAAATTCACCAGTCCTGTTGGTTTTCTGTTGGAATTTCAATTTGTAATTATCAGTTTACCTAGTGGATGCAGAAATAACAGTGTTCAAATATTTGAATTGCAAAAACATTCTAACAAATCAACATTAAGGGCCAAGTTCTGTGGAACCCATGTAGAAATTCCTAAAATTGTCATCTACAGTGGTTACGCACTGGTCAAGGTTAAAACAGAAACTTCAAGAGAAGATTCAAGTAAATATTGGGGATTTCTTACCCACATTTGGTTTCCTCTTCGAGGTAAGGAAGTTATCATTATTTATTATGTAGAAATCAATGAAATACCAGGATTTCTCCTGTTTCTAAAACTCCATACACAGTGAAGATATCATTTTTATCCTTCACATGTGAAGATATCACCGTTGCCATGACTACCCTTGTATCAACCAATCACAGATGACCTTAAAATTCTTCCCTGATCCTGGATATTTCATTTGATATTTATAAAATAAACAGAACATTAGATGGTTGCTTGGAGATACGAATTTTATCTTCTCGTGTTGAATATCTCAAAACTCAAAGATAAAATTCGTATCTCCGCATGGCCATGTAATATCCTCTATTTAATGGGGGGGGGGGGGTAGGGCCACTAGAAGTGGGTGGAGGATCACATTCTTTCAAACTGGATTTAGGATAGGGCCATGTTTTTTGAAACATATTCTATAATCATGTTACTTATTAGGTAACATTAGGACACAGAAATGATGCAAAAAAATTGTTTTAAAATGAACTAAATTTTAATATAATTTAGTTGTGTTTTAAGTTGGGGAGGGTCATGATATAATAATAATAATAATAATATTTGTATTTTAAAACAATTTTTGCATCATTTCTGTCAATTTTTGCATCATTTCTGACATTTTACATGCTGTCTTAGGGAGGGTCACATTTCTTTTTTCATATGCCAAGGGAGGGTCTTCTTTTTTTTCCAGGGACTTTTATCACCATTCTAGTGGCCCTTCCCCCTGTTAAATAATAATGATAAATCCCTAAAGAGAAAAGAATTGCAATGTATCTAGATATCAGTGAAATATAAATATAACCATACCCCTAAAGAGAAAAGAATTGCAATGTATCTAGATATCAGTGAAATATAAATATAACCATACCCCCAAGTCACAGGCATGTCACAAGGAACCTGTAAAACACTTGTAAAAATGCTCTCAAGCCAGTGAAAATGTTGCTGATCTTATGCCTGCTGCATATTCCCCTCTCTTGAGGTAATGCCTTGGTTAAGAAACCAGGGAGATATTGATGGGGGTATCAAATGGAAGTAAATAGTACTACCTCCACATTTCCCCAGTTGTGCCTGAGTATATGCACAGGAGGGTGAGGATTACAGTTTATTGCCTGGTGATGAAATATGACTCATTGAATGTGTATATATTTCCCTATGCAAAGCTTCTGTTTTGGCTCACTTCCAACTGGCTGGAACTGAGCAAAAACTTAGAAAAAATGGGGAAAAACTGAACTTAAATGCTCCTAGTGGAATCAAATTTTGCCAACCCTTAACAGTAAGTATGATTAGAATTTTTATGTAACTTGTTTTCTGGACTGAACAGCAAAATTTATAAAATTACGTCACACTTTGGTTCTCTATAGAAAGTAGTTTCCTAGATCTCATGCAATATCATAGACTGCTGTCTCATGTATTTCTAAACAACTAAATAGGTCATTGATATGTATTCTTGTTGTTGAGATTTTTCCTTGAAAAACAAATAAACTTATGAAACACCATGTCATACTTGAGAGCTTGAAGAGCTTGCTTGAAGTTTATTTGTTTTTTAAGTATTTTCCACCTGTGTAGATGAATCTCCATAAAGAGTTTTTTTCCTTTTTTTATAGTTTCTGATTGGTCAGATTGTACACAGCTCAATAGCCCAGAAAAGAATGCTAACCTTAAATTGACTGATCATAGAGGTTTCTTTTCTTCGCCTTCATCCTATAAATACCCCCCTGGAATGTTCTGTAAATGGAGACTCCAACCAAACAACATGACTGAGAAGCAACAGATAGAAATTAAAATGTCAGAGTTCTATTTTTCTAAAGGATATAATAAAGATTGCACCCAAGATCATTTAGAGGTAAGAAATTGTTCATAATTTTCAGGTTGGGGGACTATGGGGTTTGTAATAGGCCATTTCCAAGTTCTCAAAAATGATGCATGAAGATGAAGCTCTGTGCGAAATCACATTTTGTGGCGTGAAGCAACCGACTTGTTCTGTTATGTCCCTCTTATCTCAATGATATTTATTTGGAAAAAAAATACTAATGTACATTTTTGTATAAGGTATCCGAATAAAAACATTGTCATTGTCATTGTCATTGTCAATGACTCGTTGGCACTTCACTCATAAAAATAAACTTTAAATCAAAAGAAAAAGTCTAAGAAATGTCAGTCGTTTTAAGCCACCAAGTGTGATTTTGCATGAAACCTCTCTTTCATGCATCATTTTCGAGAACTCAGAAGTACATGGACTATTGAGAGAATACTTTCTTAATGGTCTCCTCAGAACAAACCTGATATTTTTGAATGCCTCCCCCCCCCCCCAACATGCATATTTTTATGTGGTATAATATATTGAAAGAATATTTTTGATGCCCCCCCCCCACTAAATATTTCAGATAAAAATTAATGCCCCCCCTCCTCTGAATCCCATAGCCCCCCAAGCCATAAATGGTCCTTAAGCTCTAAGGGGTTCCAGTATGTGTTTAGAGCCAGCACATTCTACTTCTATTAGTTTCTTCTACAATAAAATCCATCAATTTTATTAAACCCTGAAACCTCTGGGTTGAGCAAAGTTTGCGCATGGGTAACTTCCAGATTAAATTGCGATTTGCATGTGGGGTTCTGTGGAGGGAGGAAAACCAGAGACCCAACAAGAATTCTACTCGCATAAAATGCAGAGTCCAGGATTCAAACCCAAGACCCCAGAGGTGAGAGGCAAGTAAAATACTGCTACAGCACCCTTAATTCCCATAATAGAGCGAATTTCGAGTGCCAAACGCTACGGCAAATTCGTAGCTGTACTGAGGCAGTAACGTACTTTACCATAGTCATAACTACGTACTGTGTTGGAAGATTCACAAGAAAACAATGGGAAGCTATTTCAGTGTTGCTGTATACCGTATCGTGTACGTGCTGTAAGTCACTTATACGAAAAATAAATAAATAACAACTTTTACAATGACACTCTTGTTGGCAAGGCAGCGAGGGTTTGCATCCTCTCTGATCACCAGGCTGT
>JAAAQI020080450.1:0-16878 GCA_011800005.2 Stichodactyla mertensii | reverse complement strand
ATACCACTGTACATCAGGTGTTGGGTAACCTGTTAGTTTAACTTCAAATCGAGCATCACCACCCTCGGTCAGTTCTGCATCCTTCATTTTTGCAATTATCTCGGGCTTAGTACTTTTCTTTTCCACTTCCACGTCGGCACTACTTGAAACAGAGCCTAAATCATTTTTGACAACACATTTATACTTCCCAGTATCATCGGTAGACAAGTCCTTTATCGTTAGAGAACTCACTTCACCATCAAAACTTGATTTCACGCGTTTATTAAGTTTAATTTCTTTATCGTTCTTAAGCCAAGTAATTGTTGGTTGTGGTTCAGCGGAAATTTTGCATGTAAGTTTAAATTCCTCTCCTTCTTTAGCTAAAGTTGGAATTAATTCACTTGTAAAAGAAGGCTTCTTTCCCTTAGGTTTAGGAACTGCAAAGAAAGTGAAAGGTAGAGGGAAGGGTTAGTGCACACCCTGAATAAAACTACTGTGAAAAACGAAATAACACAGAAGACAAATATCACCTTTACCTTCAACTTTAAGGTCTATGGTCCTGAATGAGGTTCCTGCCTCATTCTTAGCTTCACACTTGTACGTTCCCGAATCATCAGGTTTTGCACTCTTGATTTTCAATTTGTAGTCATCACCAACAGAGCTTAGTTCAAGTTTTGATGTAGATGTGAGAGGTTTGTTATTCTTGTACCACTTGATTTCTGGCTTAGGTTTTCCTTTGATTTTTAAGCTCATGTTCGCCTCGTCTCCTTCCTCGATAACCATTGGTTCTGTGAGTTGCTTGTCTTCGAATTCCGGGGCTATTGGTTTTTCTTTCACTTCTAAATTTGCTTGTTCTATCGTCTTTCCCGCTTCATTTAGCGCAACACATTTATAAACTCCTGCATCATTTGGGGTCAGGTTCTCAACAATTAGAGAGTACTTCTGATCCTTCTCGGACTTGATAACTTTGAATCTTCCACCATCAGTAATCTTGTCCTTGCCACGATACCAAACTACATCTGGACTAGGCTGACCTTTCATTGCGACATCAAACCTTGCCTTTCCCCCCTCAACGGCTTTTGTATCCTTTATTTTTTCCATCACCTCCGGCTTAAAGCTCTTTTTGGCAATAACGACATTCGTCGAGGTCGATGTGGAGCCGAAATCATTGCTTATGACACATTTGTACTCCCCGGTATCGTTTGGCGTAGTATTTTTAATAGTAATCTTGCTAACCTGTCCGTCGAGACTGGTTTGAATACGTTTATTTGGCTTTAAAGGCTTGTTGTCTTTTAGCCATTTGATGTCAGTAACAGGTAGATCAGCCACCTTGCACTTCAGCGAAAATGCGTCACCTTCCTTGGCCTCCAATACGGGTTTTAACTTCTCTGTAATTACAGGCGGTTCTTTCGGCTTTTTCACTAAAATAAAACGATATTATTAGCATTATATTCACTAGATACAATCCACAAAAGGGGGAAAAAACTACGTATAACTCTTCTTAGGGACCGGTCATTATTTAGAGGGGGACTAGTGCATTTTGAATTTTACTTGCATAAATTGGTGACCCCACCCCCTAAATTTGCCTGTCTCTCTTAGCCCCCTTTTTTGAGGCGTATCAAAAATGCTGCCGTCTCTATTTGTATCAGCCCCCCCCCCTTCCCCCAAATAACGACCGGTCCCTTACGAGGTTTATAGTAAATAGACTCCGCATCAGGTGAATTATACATCATTAAATTATTATCTGGGACAATTTTTTTTTGATAATGCTTACCTTCAACATCGAGGTCAAAAGTTCTGAATGAGGTTCCTGCCTCATTCTTAGCTTCACACTTGTACGTTCCCGAATCATCAGGTTTTGCACTCTTGATTTTCAATTTGTAGTCATCACCAACAGAGCTTAGTTCAAGTTTTGATGTAGATGTGAGAGGTTTGTTATTCTTGTACCACTTGATTTCTGGCTTAGGTTTTCCTTTGATTTTTAAGCTCATGTTCGCCTCGTCTCCTTCCTCGATAACCATTGGTTCTGTGAGTTGCTTGTCTTCGAATTCCGGGGCTATTGGTTTTTCTTTCACTTCTAAATTTGCTTGTTCTATCGTCTTTCCCGCTTCATTTAGCGCAACACATTTATAAACTCCTGCATCATTTGGGGTCAGGTTCTCAACAATTAGAGAGTACTTCTGATCCTTCTCGGACTTGATAACTTTGAATCTTCCACCATCAGTAATCTTGTCCTTGCCACGATACCAAACTACATCTGGAATAGGTTGTCCCTTCATTGTGACATCAAATCGAGCCTTTCCTCCCTCGACAGCTTGTGAATCCTTTATTTTTTCCACCACCTCCGGCTTAAAGCTCTTTTTGGCAATAGCGACATTCGTGGAGGTTGACGCTGAGCCAAAATCATTTCTCACGACACAATTGTACTCTCCTGCATCTTGGGGTGAGGCCTGTTTAATTGTCAGTCTGCTGACTTGTCCCTCTAGACTTGTTTGAGTTCGTTTATCAGTTTTCAAAGGTTTGTTATCTTTTAGCCATGTGACGTCACTGACAGGTATATCGCCTACTTTGCAAATCAACGAAAATTCATCGCCTTCTTTAGCTTCAACGGGTTTTAACTTCTCTGTTATCACTGGAGGTTCTTTAGGTTTTGGGACTAGAGGGATACCAAACAGTCAAACCATTAGAATTGCATATGATTTACAATCATAGTGCAGGTTTAGTAAATGTACTCATAAATTACTGCTCGTAAATGTACTCATATAATTTAACTGTCAGACCCCATAAGATGAAGGAGCGTTTTTCTATTAAATTTATTTACTATTGCAATCAAAACATCAAGGATAAATGATTGTCCACATTGTCCTGTTTAAAAAGATTACTGTATTGTATAGTGTATTTTTTATTACCTTCAATGTTGACTTCAAATGTCTTGAATGATGTTCCGAGGTCATTGGTTGCCATACATTTGTATGTTCCTGAATCATCTGGGCTAGCCGTCTTTATTACGACAGTGTATGTGCTGTTAACTGCTTTAAGCTGGATATTCTTTGTCTGGCGTAATGGTTCTTCATTCTTGAGCCAGGTAACTTGAGGCTTAGGCTCACTCTTAATTGTGGTGTTTAATACAACATCTTGTCCCTTCTCAGCAAAAATGGATTCACTTTCTTTTTCGTCTTCTTCGAATATAGGTGCCATTTTGGGTTTTTTAATAATAGGTTTTGGCTGTGGTGGCTCGGCCTCAGGCTTGGGGACCACAATATCTTCTTTCAGCTTAGGGGCAACTTTGAATTCAACCTCCTCCTTAATCTTTGGCTCAGTTTTGATCGTTGTCACCTCTGTTTTCTCGGTTATAGTTGGTTTAGGCTTAGGGGCAACTTTGAATTCCACTTCCTCCTTTTTCTTCGGTTCAGTTTTGATCGTTGTCACCTCTGTTTTCTCGGTTATAGTTGGTTTAGGCTTAGGGGCAACTTTGAATTCAACTTCCTTTTTCTTAGGCTCAGTTTTGATCGTTGTCACTTCTGTTTTCTCGGTTATAGTTGGTTTAGGCCTAGGTGCAACTTTCAATTCCACTTCCTCCTTTTTCTTGGGCTCAGTTTTGATCGTTGTCACTTCTGTTTTCTCGGTTATAGTTGGTTTAGGCTTAGGGGCAACTTTGAATTCCACTTCCTCCTTTTTCCTGGGTTCAGTTTTGATAGTCGTCACCTCCTCGGTTATAGTTTGTTTAGGCTCAGGGGCAACTTTTTTGGGAGGAACAGTTAGCTTAGCCGGTTCTTCTTTCAGTAGAGGAGAAACTTTTAATTCAACTTCTTCTATGACCTTGGGTTTAGTTTTGGTAGTAGTTATCTCTATCTTTTCGGTTGTAGTTGGTTTAGGCTTGGCTGGTTCTTCTTTTGGTCCAGTAATTTTGAATTCCTGATCCTCTTCTATTACCTTGGGTTGCGTCTCCACAGTTTCAGTCGCAATTACCTCTATTTTTTCTGTAACGGTCGGCATCGGTTTTGCCGTTTCTTTCGGTGGAGCAACAATTTTGAATTCAACTTCTTCTTTCAGCTTCTGTTGAGTTTTGATCGAAGTGATTTCTGTTTTTTCGGCTATAGCTGGTTTTGGCTTCTCCGGTTCTTTAGGCGGCGGAGCAATTTTGAACTCAAATTCTCCCGTGACTTTAACTTCAGTTTTGGCAGGGCTAATATCTATTTTCTCACTAACGGAGGTTGTACGCTTCGCTGGTTCTTTTTTCAGCAAAGGAGCAACCTTGAATTCCACTTTTTCCATTACCTTAGGTTGTGTTTTCAAAGATTTAGTCGTGGTAACCTCTATGGTTTCTGTAACAGTCGGTTTTGGTTCCTTCGGTTCTTCTTTCGGTGGAGAAGCAATTTTGAACTCAATTTCTTTTACTTTTGGTTCAGCTTTCATCGTTGTCACCTCCGGTTTTTCAGTTATGGTTGACTTTAACTTTATCGGTTCTTTCGGAAGAGGGGCAATTTTAAACTCGACTTCTTCCTTGACTTGAGATTCAGGTTTGGCAGCTGTCACCTCTATTTTCTCGGTAAGTAATGGTTTAGGCTTTGCCGGTTCTTGCATCGGTAGAGTGACAACTTTGAAATCAATTTCTTCCATTGCCCTAGGCTGCGTTTCCACAGTTTCGGTTGTGATCAACTCTATCTTTTCGGTAACCTTTGGTTCTTCTTTCGGTAAAGGAGCAACTCTGAACTGAAATTCTTCCATCAATTTGGGTTCTGTTTTGGAGGTAGTTACCTCTAACTTTTCGGTTACGGTTGGTTTAGGCTTCGCTGGTTCTGCCTTTGGCATTGTAGAAATGAACTCAACTTCTTCCATGACTTTAGGTTCTGTTTTGGTGGTAGTCACTTCAATTTTTTCAGTTATAGTTGGTTTTGGTCTCCCCGGCTCCGCTTTTGGTTGAGGAATAACTTTGAATTCAACTTCTTCCGTTACTTTAGTTTTTGTTGCTATTGTTTCCTTAGAGGTAACTTTTGTTTGAGGAGCTTCGACTTTCATCGAAGTGGTTAAGGTGACTTCTTGATCTTGTTTGGCAACAACAGGAGTCGTCACTTCTTCGAGCTTCAATGAAACTTCTGGTTCCTTTACGACGAGCTTGGACTGAAGTGTCCTTTTCCCAGCATCATTAGAAGCGACACATTTGTAAATGCCTGCATCACTTGGGGTTACACCACTGATTATCAAAGAGAAGATACCGTCCTTTTCAATAATTTTATATTTTCCTCCGTCAGTGATTTTGACATTATTTCGGAACCACTCAACAATGGGTTTCGGATGCCCGCCCAAATGCAAGTCAAACCTGGCATCACTACCTTGAAGTCCCTCTGCTTGTCTGAATTCTCCAATAACTTCTGGCTTTACAATCTTTTCCTTTATTTTCAGATTAGTAGTCGTTGAAGCTTCTCCTAGTTCGTTTTTAGCTACGCACACATATGTACCCTGGTCATGGTGAGTGGGTTTACGAATTGTCAGTGTGCTAAATTTGCCATCATAGTCTGTCGTTATTCGATTGCTTGTCTTGATAGGAACCTTGTCTTTAAACCACTGTATTGTAGGCCGGGGTTTCACTGCTATTTCACAGACAAGTTTGATATCCTCACCATCTGGTGTTTCAACAAATTCTGAAGCTGCTTTAATAATTGGCGGTTCGGCTTTTGGTTCTTCCGCTAAAAAGAAGTATAACAGAATTAGTTGCCTGGCTAAATAATCAAGGTGCAAAAAGTATAAGCTGCAAGGTTTTTTATACCATGAACAAAAACAGGAAATCATCCACACTATTTAGTGACAAGCAAAAGACAATGCACCCTTACCTTTTATGGTAATGTTAAATGCTTTGTATATCGATGCACCAAGTTCAGTCCTTGCCTCACAAGTGTAAGTTCCAGAGTCTTCAGTTGAGATCCCTCTGATAACCAGCATGTACGTGTCTTTACGTCTTTGGAAGTACAAGTTCTTCGATTCAAAGATGCGTTTACCATCTTTGTACCAAATAACCTCTGGGTTACCTTCGATTGTAAAGCTCAAAGTTGTTTGTTGACCTTTTGAGCACTTGACTGGAGTAATATCTCCTACCTCAAACTTGAGTTCCCTTTCCAAGGTTTCGATCTTTTTTTCTTTGACTCCCAAATAACTTCGCAGAGTGGTTTTTCCCGCTTCATTAGAAGCAATACAGGTGTACGTCCCCGAGTCTTTCCGAGTTAAATCACTTATAATCAGCGAGTACAAGTTATCTTTTTCTATCTGGACAATTTTGTAACGTCCACCGTCCTTTATTTGTTCCTCGCCCCGAAACCATTCTACGACCGGACGAGGATCTCCAGTGAAACGTACATCGAACTTTGCTTGCCCACCTTCAACTGCCTCGGCATCCATTATCCGCCCAATTAATTCGGGTCTTGTACTTCTCTTTTTGACTATCAACTCAGTTTTACTCTGAGCCGATCCAAACGCATTTCGTACATCACAGACATAGATGCCTTGATCATCAAGTTTCGTTCTATCGATTTCTAGCGTGCTGTACTGACCGTCGTAATCATCGAAAAACCGGTCATCGTCATCAATAGGTTTACCGTTTTTTAGCCACTTAACTGTAGGGCAGGGTTCTACAGAAACTTTACAAACGAGCTTAATGCTCTCTCCCTCTGTTACTGTAACCGGAAGTATTTCAGTGGTTGGAAAAACAGGTGCTTCGCCACGACGCTCGGCAGCTGAGAGTTAAAAACAGTCAATTTTTGTTAAACGCCGAAAATAAATTCCAAAATGAGCATAGTGGGAAGAACTGAGTGAAGCGAAATGCTGGTTAACTGAAAAATGAGTTACCATTATTCGACAACAGAGTACAAACGAGAAGAAAAATAACTATGTAAATGTATCTAATTGATTAAATTAAGAAAAGCTTTAAAGGGGAAGAATAAAAGGATGACTCATTTCTCAAAGGCCTCGAGTTTTACTAACCAACAATACAGAAAGCAACATTAACTAGCATACCTTCGACTCTGATATCAAACGTCCTGAACGATGTTCCATGCATATTCCTTGCTTCACATTTATAAGTACCAGTATGATCAATAGAAGCCTTGTTGATAACAAGGAAGTACGAATCACCACGCGATTGAATGCTCACTCCTCCAAATCCATACAAGGGTTTGCCGTCCTTATACCACGTTACCATAGGCTGAGGATAGCCCCGAATCGTCATTACTAAATTGATCTCATCCCCTTCACGATAAACAAGGGTATCCTGAACGTCTCTTTGCTCAAACGCAGGCGAAATCTGTTTTTCAAGGACTTGAAGAATTGCCTGAGAAAATGCCTTCCCAGCACTGTTTTTCGCAATACATTGATAAGTACCGTAATCCTCCTCAGTTACATCCGAAATTGTTAGGGAATACTGATCTTCTCCCGATTCGGACATTTGGTACCTTCCGCCGTCTCTAAGCTTGTTTAGACCGTGATACCATTCAACAGTGGGCTTCTCGTAACCTGTAATGTTCACCTGAAATTTGGCCTTGTCTCCTTTGGTTACTATTAAGTTGTTAAGCCATTTGGTTACATGTGGCTTGGTAGTCTTCCTTTGCACTTCTAGGTTAGTGCTGCTTTTTGCTGAACCATACTCGTTGCTAACCGTGCATTTATATATAGCTTGATCCGCAAGAGTTGACTTCTTGATAACTAGTGTACAGAGGCCATCGTGAAAATGAAGCTTTGCGCGACGACTGGATTCGATCTTTTTGTCATCTTTGAACCATTCAATAATCAAATCAGGAGATCCTGCTACTCTGCATACTAATTTGATATCGTTACCCTCCGTGATAACGTGAGGTTTCAATGGCTTGACAAAAGATGGAGGTTCTTTGCGTACCGGGGCTGAGAATAAAAAAGGTGAAGCGTTTTTTTAATTGTATGGCAATAGACACGCATGGCAGCAATGGCTGACTTTTTGCGAGAGGTGAAAAACAGTTTTCGTACATATGCTTTCCCATATGATTTCCTGATACCCCTTGAAAAAATATCAAGCCGTCCCTAAAATAATATTTAACAAAAGGTCTTCATCAAAGTGGTTTTCAGAGGATCAACAGTGCACCACTTACAGTTAAAAATGTTAAAAACTAAGGATTAAATCCATACCTACAACTTTGATAACAAAGTCACTGATCGTAGTTCCAAGTTTAGTGGTTGACTCGCATCGATAACGACCAGCATCACGTTGAGAGGCACTAAGAAGGGTGAGGTAATAACGTCTGCCTTCAGACCACAGATTACGCGCATCAGATGAAAATACGGGAGCACCGTTTTGAAACCACTTTACCGAGTCTGGAACATATTTGCCTTGCACTTTGATGCTCATATCTACCTCTTGACCCTCCTCAACAACAATTGGCTCTTTGATTTTAAAATCAAATAAATGAGTTAACAAAAGTGAGTGATATAAAGTAGTTGGAAAAACGATTGGCCTTGTTTACGAAACCTTAAATGATGTGGTCTACAACGTGACTCGATTTTCTGAATTGAAATGGCAGACGATGCTGAAGATGATTGTGCCTTCGACGTCCTCTGAGTGAAATGATAAATGAATGCACATGGGTGATTCCAACACGAACATGAAGAATATAAAGTTCAGTAAAAGCAAAATCCAGGAAAAATAATGTGTTTTGATGCCATACAGCTCTACCCACCACGAGAACAAAAGATGTAGTTGATCGATGCGCAGGGCACAAAGATGACGTGTAAACCATTTTGCGTGAAGTTACTCTAGTGATGAACGTTCCCCTGAGTAGTTCGAAATCATAATGATTGAGCCAAAATTAAGTATTGCCATAGTCCGAAACGTAGAAAAACACTTTCGTAAAATAATAATAAAAAAAAAAATTAACGAAAATGAGGGTAGAACTTTTATAACTTTTTTAATGATACGACTCCTACAAAATTATCTCAACGTATGCGATTACAACTGGACTAGTGCCTAAGGTCACGTTATGTAATTTCTTGTAATAGAAGTCATGTATCAAAATTAATACATTTTTGTTACATTATAGAATTGAATGGTTTTGTGAAAATAAAATTACAAACAAAAATTTGAATTATTAAAACAGAAAAAAATTGATAGCAATTGTTTGAACTAATATAGAAGAAACAATATCCTAAAAAATTTCTTAGATTGATAGATAATAATATGGATAAAGGACAATGAGGATAAAATTTGTTACAGCTTCTGCAAATGAATATCTGCACAATGCAACAAATGAATGAGTGAAAAAATGAATAATGATAATTTATGTCTTACCTCCAATACGTTCTCTTTGTATTAAGCTTTGCGAAGAGGACGTCCCACATGGTCGAGTTTCGTACGAGTTTAGTTTTTAAATGTACAACAATGACATTTCCACCACCAAAACATGATACGTACACTAACATCATGACAGTAACCGTGATATGTATACCAAAAACGTGCACCCTTATACAACAACCATTTAGACAACAAGTACAAGACAAATGCAATTACGACCGAACAAGAACGAACTAGTAATAAGCAACAAGAAGCAAAGAATAGTCGCATAAAAATGAATGCCAAATGTTTCCGTATCTTGGATAAAAATCCCGCCTTTAGACCTTTTTGGTGATATTTTTTTCTTGAAGCCTTTACCGCTTATTTTTAAGAAATTGAAACTTGCTCTAAAAAGAGGGGCGACTATTCAACTAATATACTGATACTGATACTCAGACTACTCGACTAACAATCAAGGTCACCTACCTTCTTCCACGGGTGTAACTTGTTGTACAACCTCCACTTTCATCACGTTAAGCTCAGCTTTAGTTGTTACTTCCCCGACCTCGTTGAATACAACACATGTATAGATGCCAGCATCTTCAGGTTTAACTTCATCGATGGTCAGCTGAAATACACCATGTTCTACTTCCTCTGCAATCTCGAATCGTCCTTTGTCTTCAATAACTTTGTCTCCCTTTAGCCATTCGGCTTCTGGTTTTGGGGTCCCTGTGGCAACAACCTTGAATGTAGCCTTCCCGCCAATGTCGACTTGGATGTCTTTGATTTGCTCTTTAATGGTTGGCGTTTCTCCTTTTTCGTTCACAAGCACCTCGGCTGAAGTAAAAACAGAACCGAGTTCATTGGTGGCAACGCATTTGTACTCGCCTTCATCGTCGAGTGTGGATTCTTTGATCTTGAGGGTACTGGTTTTGCCGTCGTAATCCGTTTTCACTCGTTTGTCAGGCTTAACAGGTGCGCCATCTCTAAACCACTCGACTTTGGGTTGCGGTTTTCCAGAGATCTGACACACTAGGTTTACTTCGCTTCCTTCCGTGACTGTTACAGGTTTCAGAGCAGCTTCGAGCGATGGAGCATCTCCTTTTGGCTTCGTTTCTGAAATACAAATATAAGGATTGACTTTACAAAATTACAAACAATTTTAAGAAAGATTAGGCAAATTATAATTAGGCAATTTTTAAATTTACCTAACAGGGAATAACATTAACAAAAGAAAAAGAAAAGAAAAAGTACCTTGAACTTTCACTTCAAACGTTTTAGATGCCTTGCCAAGTTTACTTGTTGCCTCGCACTTGTACGTTCCTGCGTCTTCAGGCTTTGCTTTTAAGATGACGATGTAGTAAGAGTTCCCACGTGACCTGATGTCTATCCCTGTTGTATCTCGTAGGGGTTTGCCATCTTTGTACCATTTCACTTCTGGCTTTGGATTTCCTTTGATCTTTACGTTGATGTTTACTTCATCACCTGGATGCACCAACAGAGGGCCTTGCGGTTCTCCCTCGAATTCGGGAGCGAATGGCTTTTCCTTTACACTGAGCTCACAGCGAGATGTTGATTTCCCAGCCTCGTTTGAAACAACACACTTGTATGTTCCTGAATCGT
Organism: Stichodactyla mertensii; assembly: GCA_011800005.2. NCBI lineage: Eukaryota > Metazoa > Cnidaria > Anthozoa > Actiniaria > Stichodactylidae > Stichodactyla > Stichodactyla mertensii. Next base: position 5,990 of record JAAAQI020080450.1, on the reverse strand, counting down.
CGACATTAACGTCTACGATGACAAGAGTAAACTTATCATTCTCTTCGTCTTCTGTTAGCTTGTACCTTTTTTCATCGGTGATCTTCGTCGTTCCATGGTACCACTCGACTACAGGTCTCGGAAAGCCTTTGACTTGAACTTCAAGTCGTACCTCGTCACCTACGAAGGCATCGATAGGCTTAAGCTTTACCTTGAACTCAGGTCTAACCAGTTCATTGATCTTCAAAGTAGAAGTAGACGATGTTGTGCCAGCGTCATTTCGAACAACGATCTTGTATTCTCCTTTGTCGTCAGGCCGAGTCTGGTTGATAGTTAGAGACGCTACGCCATCTTTGATTTCTGTCTTGACACGTCGATTCTCATAGACTTTAGAGTCGTTCTTAAACCATTCCACAACTTGTGAAGGAGTGTCAGATACTCTACATTCTAGTTTGGCAGTTTCACCCTCAACTACTTCAATTGATTTCAGAGGCTCCACTATTTCAGGAGTCACCTCCACCGGCATCTCTGCTATAATGAAATAAAAATAAAGTACGTGAGGAGAATTTTAATGAAATAAAAATAAAAAATGTGAGGAGAATTTGAGTAATTCGGAGCCCATTATCGTGTGTAAAATAAAAATCCGTTCGACAGACATTTTATTCCATGAATCTGTCGCTTATCATACCAGACATCGTCACTACGCCTTTGCAAGAATTCGCATAAAACCAGTATATGTAAACATTTTAAATCATTAAAATATGACGAACAAATGTAAAAATTGTATTTAAAACTATTATTAATTGCAGCCAAAAACATCGTCTACGGCGAGACTAAAAAAGTATACAAACAAATCTAGGTCTATTTCATTAACATAAAGGGTTGAAACGATTCTTGGAAATCCTGGCTGACCCTATTACTCCACTACAATGGTAAATATTATTCAAGAGTACCAAATGAAATTATCTGCTTCTATTTTTATGTCGACAAAAAAATCTCGTTTTAAAACGAAACCGTAAGAATATTCCTCCATAAGAAAACATCGCTTTTTGTGAGTTCAAACAAACGGCTAAGCAAGTTCGAACCCTAGATCTCCAACACAACCGATGAAAAACAAGGCTTGTCTCTTCACCACCCGATCAATGCTTATAACAGACAAAAAATTCTGTTCAACTAAATATATACCAAATCTACAATTAAACTAAAAAATATTGCTCAAAAAAAGGGTGGGTAACGAAAAGTGATTAAACTAAACATTGATATGTAATTGTCGACGTTACTACAATAATATTAAACAGATTACCATGAAACAGAAGTTCCCGCTCGTCCTGCACTCCACAGCCCCAGCACGAAAGTAGACAGCCCCAAAGAATCACGGTAAGGGGTCAAAGGTCCCTCTTATCTTAGGTTCATAGAATCGAGGACTCATTATGTATTATGTGCTAATTTCGTTACTAAATTTAAGACAAACATGATCCTATGTCACGAAAAATATATGGTATAAAAGTTGAGACTTAAAAATAAGATTTTGACTTAAGTTACAAAGTGTTTGTTTTGTTTTGTTTTGTTTTGGTTTGGTTTGGTTTTTTTTTTTTGAACAAAAAAAAACATATGGAGGGAGGGTCTTTTTACTTACCTTGAACCTCCTCCACTTCTTCCGGTGCTACTTCAGTCTCGCCAATTGCTTCTGGTTTTACTTCTTCCTCAACCTCTTGTTCCGTAACTTTAAGGGTTGCTTCAGTCTTGACACCACCTGACTCGTTAAAAGCAACAGCGCTGTATACACCAGAATCCTCTGGCTGCACTTCATCGATAAACAGAGAGAAAATTCCTTTACCAGCCTCGTCATCTACAATCATGAACCGACCTTTGTCTTCGATGATTCTATTATCTTTGTACCAATCAACTTCAGGTGCTGGCGTCCCTTCTACACCTACAGTAAACTTGACTTCTTTTCCAACTTCAGTTTCGATGTTTTCCATCTTGGTTGTAATGGTTGGTGCACCTTCTTTCTCATTGACAAGAACTTCGGCAGCAGTTGAAGTAGTTCCTAAGTCGTTAATGACTACGCATTTATAATCACCTTCATCGTCTATGGCGGTATTTTTGATAGTCAAGCTGCTAACCTCTCCATCGTAGTCAACCTTTACATGTTCGTTGTCAATGTCAACAGGTTTGTCATCCTTGAACCACTCGATGGTGGGTTGTGGCTTTCCTTTCACTTTGCATGTTAGCGTGGTATCTTGTCCTTCCATCACCTCCTTTGGCTTGAGTTCGTCAACCACAGCCGGAGCCTCTCCTTTGGGCTTTGGAACTGAAATGAAGAGTACGGTTTATCTTATTTCAGTATTTCAGGTATATTTGGCATTGTAGAAAGTAGGCTTACCAATACTTTATAGCGTGTCACAAAACCAAACCATTAATTTCATCGAACCCTAAAACAACCTCTAAGTCTGGGCACGATTAACTCGTGGATCGAATTGGAATTTATTGTGCTGGGTTTTTCGGAGGAATGAAAACCGAAGAACCCGCACAAAAACCCTCGAATCAAGGAAGAAACCCAACAGAACTCTACTCACATGAAATGCCTAGTCCCGTAAACGAACGTGAGACCCTAGAGGTAAGAGGCGAGTGCGGTATCGCTACGCCACCCTTGATTCACCTTTAAAAAACCTAATACATACCTTCAACTTGAACATCAAACGTTCTTTCCGACACCCCCACTTTGTTGCGAGCTTCGCATTTATAGATGCCAGTGTCTTCTGGTTTAGCACTGTAGATTGTTATACTGTAGCTATCTCCACGGGAACGCATATCCAGTTTCAGTGAATCGCGCACCGGTTTTCCATCTTTGTACCATTTAACATCAGGTTTTGGATTGGCTTTGATTGACAGATCAATTTTCATCTCATCGCCTTCGCGAATAACCATTGGTACTTCAGAAGCGACACCAGAGAATTCTGGGGCATATTGCTTTTCTTTCACAAACAGTTCGCCTCGGCAGGTTACCTTACCCGCTTCATTACTTGCAACACACTTGTACGTGCCTGCGTCATCACGGACCACATCCTTTACAATTAAAGTGTACAGTTTGTCTTCTTCTTCTTCGATTATTTCAAACCTGTCACCTTCTTGGATCTTAGTTGTACCACAGAACCATTCCAATTCTGGTTTGGGTAGTGCATCAACTTTGACAATAAGACGAGCTTCGTCTCCTTCTGTTACATCTAGAGTTTTTAGTTTTACTTTGAAGTCTGGTCTTTTGGGCACAATTACCTTGAGGTTTGTAGTTGACGATGCAGTACCCAGGTCGTTACGAACCAAACACTTGTATTCTCCCTGATCATCTGATCGCGCCTCTTTGATTGTCAACGTACATGTGGAATCTTCGATGTTTAGCTTTATACGTCTGTTCTCTTTGACGGGAACTCTACCTTTGTACCATTCAACAACTGGGTTAGGTGTGTCATTGAAAGTGCAAACAAGTTTGACCGGTTTTCCTTCTACTACTTCAGTTTCTTCAAGTGGTGTAATAACAGATGGTGCGTCACCCTTTGGCTTTTTAGCTAAGAAGTTGAAAAGAGAATAATCAGCGATATTTTTTGTTATTGTAAGTATTGGTATTTGTATTCATTCACTATACACTTCATTCGAAAGTGTTACAGTGTTTGTATTGCTACTCACCTTCGATTACCACATCATATGACCTGCTAACTGTCCCAGCATCACTCTTTGCTTCGCATTTGTAGGTACCAGAATCGGACAGTGTGACACCTTTGATGTCAATCCAGTAATCGTCGTCCTTTTCTTCAATTATCGTGTTGTCTGTTTCTTTTAGTGGTTTGCCATCTTTTGTCCAATCGACCTTAGGTTTTGGTTGTCCTTTAACTTTTACTTCTAAATGCAGGTCGTCGTCTTCAACTATCGTAATAGGTCCAGCTTGTACTCCGTCAGCAAACTCTGGAGCAATCATTTCTTCTTGAACTCGCAATTCCGCCTGGCATGTGACTTCACCGACTTCATTACTTGCCGTGCACTTGTACACCCCTGCATCCTGTGGCTGTGAATTTTCGATGATCAGTGAAAAAAGATCCTCTTCTTCGTCATCAATAAGGATGGTGCGACCTTCATCCTTAATTTTCTTATCGTCTTTAAACCAGTCAACTGTTGGCTCTGGAGTACCACTTACTCGTACATCAAAACGAACCTCTTCGGTAGCAGAGACAGTGACATTTTCTAGGGGTTTCTTAAACAACGGCTTCTCTCCTGCTTCATCAACAAGTAGTTCTGCTTCTGTTGTCGTAGTCCCAAACTCATTTTTAGCTACGCATTTGTATATTCCTTCGTCATCCAGTTCAGTTTCCTTGAACTCCAAAGTGGTAACATCATTTTTGATACGAACTTTGACCCGTTTAGACTCCTGAACCTTATTATCATCTTTGTACCACTCAATCTTTGGCGTCGGCTTCCCTGTAACCTTGCACTGCAGGATTGTACTCTCTTTCTCTAAACACTGTATGTTTTGTAGCGGCTGAGTGAAAATCGGTATTTCTCCTTTTGGTTTTGATTCTAAATTTTTAAGTAGAATTGAATTGTTAAAACATTTACACGTTTTGCAAAAAAAGAAAAGAACCTTAGCCTCATTTTCCCTATTTACATAATCACTGGCCTAAGAGCAAACTCAAGTTTTTTCTGGCTAAAGTAAATACTGATGCAAATGCAAGGAAAATGTTGGATCCTTGGGTCTTTGATTTTTGATCCATTTGCGCCTTCCTTGCGCTTGTTCTTATTTCGCTAGGGAAGGGTTTTAACTATAATATTATTGAATTTTTAAAATCACCTTTTTGGGAAATCTATAATTTTTATGAACAACAACAAAAACTTACTTTTCACGTCAACAACGAATTCTCTTGTAGACTTTCCTTGGTTGTTCTTTGCAGTACATTGATAAGGTCCACTATCCTCCGGTTTCGCATTAGACAAAATAAGGGTGTATTCGTTGTCTTTAGCCTTGAGCTTCAAGTCTTTCGTCCCTTTTAATGGCTTGTTGTCTTTCGTCCATTCCACTGTAGGCGTTGGCTTTCCTTTCACTTCCACAGTAAGTTTCACTTCATCACCCTCTCCGAGTAGGAGAGGAGCCTTTTCAGCCTCGCCGACAAATTCGGGCGCAAAAAGTATTTCTTTCACTGAAAGTTCTGAAGTGCATGTTGATTTTCCAACTTTATTTATTGCAACACACTTGTACGTGTCGGCATCCTCTTTTTTCACATCTTCTATGATAAGTGAAAACAAATCCTCTTCTTCGTCATCGATCAGCACAAACCGTCCTTCGTCTTTGATTTTCGTTTTTTCTTTGTACCACTCTACTTTAGGAAGTGGATTGCCAGTTACACGCACATCAAAGCGAACTTCCTCACCTTCTTTTGCCAAAAGTGGCTGAATCCTTTCTTTGAATTCGGGCCTTTTGAGTTCTTTATTCACAGCGACATCAGTCGAGAGGGTCGCAGAACCAAATTCATTTGTAGCTACACATTTGTAAATGCCTTTGTCTTCAAGAACCGCGGGCATGATCTTTAGCGTACAACTTTGACCATCGTAAGTGGTCTTGATGCGCTTGTCGTCTTTTATCTTTTTATCATCCTTAAACCATTCTACTGTCGGTTGCGGTTTACCAGATACCTTAGCATCTAGTTTTAGGCGTTCTCCTTCCCTTATTGTCAACGGCTGTAGCTTTTTCGTAAACTCTGGGGCTTCACCTTGGTCTATGAATTTAAAAATGTTACATGAGATTTACTTCCAAGTCGTTAATCAAAAGAAGAAGAAGAAGAAGAAAAGAGAAAAGAAAGAAAGAAAGAGAAAAGATACTTTAGAACACAAAATTCTAGTTAATCAAAAGAAGACGACGACGACGACGACGACGACGACGACGACAACGAAAAGAAAAGAAAAGAAAAGAAAAGAAAAGAAAAGAAAAGAAAAGAAAAGAAAAGAAAAGAAAAGAAAAGAAAAGA
>JAAAQI020080339.1:0-16883 GCA_011800005.2 Stichodactyla mertensii | reverse complement strand
ATATACCCTCCTCAGACCCTCCCCACCCCTTGGAAATTCCAATCCCCCTGCATGGGGGAGGTATGGATATTTTCTGGGACTGCACATTATACTCAATATACAACACACCCACCTTCTTCCTCAGTTGGGATGATATAGATTGTATCACTGTGTTTATTAACCTCAAAGTCATTAACAGGGATTATGTCACCACCCACAGCTAACTGGCCATTATATTTCCCAAGAGGAACTTTGGTCAGTGCCGACTCATAAAGACCTTCTGTGTCGCTCCAGTGTAATGTTACAGAATCAGGCTACAAAGAATAAAAAAACATATTTTAATAATTACAAAATGTAGACGACTTTGAACATCCAGAAATTCACTGCTGTCAATCAAACTCTTGATTTATAGTTCTAAACACTACATTTATACACTAATTTCAAAATAGGTTGTCACAGCATTGATTGACAATTGACAACAGGAGACTGCAACGGATGTCAGTATTTTCACTTGTAATTAATTTATTCACGGTTTCACTTTATATTGCAGTACAACTTTCCATGCTGTCTTCAGTTCTGCACATGAATATATGTTAGTGTATCATGATTAATTCATGTGAATAAATTAATTCAAGTTTAATTTACCAACATCCCTTGCAGTCTCTTATTGTCAATTGTCAAATCAATGCTGCAACAACTTTTTTGAAATAGTAGATACTAGTAAAATAATTAAACAAAATAAGCACCACAATATTATCAATAAAACTGTTGACAACATTCAAATATTTCAAGACTTATAGGATGATCATTTATGAATACTTGAGTTGAGTGTCTGGGTTAAAGAAAAAAGAGAGCCAGTTTCCAAGTAAATCAATTTAGTTCGAAATTATTAAGAGGATATTAAATGAAACTATTTAAAAAATATGGATGAAAAAATGCCCTATAAAGTGTTCGATTTTAGAGTTATCTTGTAGCCAAACAGATATAATATCGTAGAGAATAGATTCTTTTGTTTTTACAAATTACTATCTTGGGAACCATTTCTCGGAAAAACCATTTGTTTAACAATTAGTACATGCATATATAATTGGACCTGCAAAAATACTTTTTAATATTAACGAAAACATGGAAAATACTACACTAATACGTAAAGCATGAAAATAAGGTTCTGGAACACAAATACAGGGAAATTACAGGGAGAAAGGATAGTTTTTCAGGTGTTTTTCAAGGCAGTTTTTGTTTGACATGATAATTGCTAAGGATATTGTTTGTTGATGAAGTTTACTTTTAATGAATCGCTACTATAAAACCCAACAGTATTTTAAAAAGCTGATAGTAAAAAAAGTTAATCTCAAGTACGTATTACAAAAGGAACTTCCTTAAACAAGAATCGGTGGAGATTGCCCGAGATTGGTAGAATAATTTGGAAGAATTCCGGTGTCTTTTTTACGAAGAACGTAGAAAAACGCGTCAAAAAGTAAACAAACACGAAAACGAAAGTGAAGATCAGCTTGACAAGATTACGAATTATTCCACCGATTTTGCAGTTTCTTTAGCGTTATGATGCTTATCAAAACCAAAGACAATAAGAATAACTGTTGGAGGTGAACAGAGGTGTAAAATCACGGAGTTTAAGCGTGGAATAACTTACCAAAGAACTAATCAGGTGAACGATCCGATCAACACATGGCTCGACTTTAGCCCATCGAAACCTCACTAACACTGATAAATCTTCTTTTTCCTCGCTTTTTTGGCCTCGATTTTCTGCAAAAAGAAACAAAAATACCATGAGAATAGAATTATCACGGACTTAAGTCCATGAAATATCAATAAAAAGCATTAAAAATCCAATTTTCATGCCTGTATTTGCTGGGCAAAGGAAGTAGTGTAGCTGTAGTGATTCTCCTTCTTTGAGGGAGCCTTGACATAACGGGCAAATGTCCATCATCGATAAAAATTCACTCGAGTTTTTTGCCTTTCACATGGTTGGTTTAGTTGTAGACTGTTGTAGTTTGGTTTTAGTTCAGCGATTTTATTTTCTTTTTAGGCGGATTTGTTTTGTAAACTTGTCTTGACAGGAAGATGAAGTGAAGTCGAACCGTAGTAGCCTAGTCTTCTAGAACTACCTAGGGGAGGGGAGGGAGGGGTCCCTAATGTAATGGGAAGAGATTTTAAAAAATTGAAAAAAAAGACGAGATGAAAATTAATTTTAAGATGACCAGGAGATGGCGGAACGACATACAAACGGTAAAAAAAAAAAATGCAAAGTGGATGACGGAACGACATACAGACACTTAAAAAAATTGTGAAAGAATTACAATTTTTCTAAATGAAATGAAAAATGAGGATGAAAAGGGAATTTGAGAATGAATAAAAAATGATTCGTCACAGCATTTTATTTAGAAAACTGAATAAAAGATGGAAGTAAAATCGGATGGATGGGATGAGATGGGAAAGTGGGTTCGCTGTGTTATTTTTTTTCTCGTACGAAGAATTAGTAAAATCTATAAGAAAGATCTAGTCATTTGAACCCGTTATTCTAGATTTTAAATTTATGAATCTCTATTTTTCTGCTTCTGATGTTGGATTATATTTCCAGTCAAGATTGAGATAACTTCATACAAGAGAGGTTCTCTAGAGGATATCTGTGTTCTAAAGAAGTAAAACCATTGAAGTCGATAAAGATCAATCAAAAGTGACTCAAAAACTCATCTTTTCAGCCAGGAAACAACATCTTTTTCTACTTTCAGGACTTTGAGACGTCTCTTCATTAGCATAAATTTTAATTTAAAAAAAATGAAAATGTTTGGCCTATATTATGTCATTATGTCTTTCTAATTAGTTCGCCTTCCCTTTTGAAAAAAAAAATAATAATAATTTATTTGGGAATAAAGCTCCGAGACCCGCGTGTTTTAGACACTGAAAGCGATTATAAAGCAAAATTTATCGCAATCAATTTTGATAGGAAAAGCTCTAAAGTCATACTTTAAACCAGGTGCGGGTGATTGATAGCCAGATATGAAAATATTCTGCATGCGCCTGGCTTTGTTTATATTTAACTTGGTGACGAAAGTTCTCGTCTCTAAGCCACTATTTGTAGCCCGTATATTTTTCCCGTCGACTGTCAGCGCTTAAATATTGCTAAAGTGGATAAAAAAGGCTTTATTTGGATGGACAGTGGATTCGCATGGGGTATTATGCCAGTAAAGAGCGCAGGGAGCCTAAAAAAACTGCTCTGAACTTCCTTAATGGGAAGGGTTCGTTAAAGAGTTCGCCGACTCGTCTACTGACTTTCAAACTCAAATCAAGAGATCTATTCGCTTGGTGGACGGACGGCACTCTCGAGTGAGTTGCCTAATCACAAGGGGGAAAGTCTTATCACAAAATGAGTGAAGATGGATCAGATGGGACTTCCTCTATCTCGACACCGACTGGGCTTTCCAACGCATCTTCTTCTCCACCATCTTCGAATTCTACCAATTTCAACCTGGTTTTCGTGGTGTTGATGGCTGTGTTTATGATAATTATGGTCATAGTCAGCGTTATGGGAAACTTCGTAGTGTGTTATATTGTATATCAGAAACCAGCTATGAGATCTGCGATCAATTTATTATTAGCAACTTTAGCGATGGCCGATGTCATGACTGCTATCTGTTGTATGCCTTTTGCCCTCATCACGATTATCACTAAAAAGTGGGTTCTAGGTGACGAATTTTGCCATGTTAATGGACTTCTTTATTCATTCTTGGTCAGCGAATCGACCCTGGTTCTTGTTACTATAAGTATAGACCGTTATCTCATAATCGTGAAGAAGAGGGACACATTAACACCTCAGAGAGCGAAGGTTTATATTGTAGCTTCGTGGGTTGGGGCTTTTCTTCTAGCAATTCCTCCTGTTTTTCGCTGGGGTCAATATGTGTACATACGAGGTCAATTGCAATGCTCTCTTCGCTTTCCTTCTTCAAGAACGACTGGGCTGTCTTACGGGATATTTTATCTCTCCTTCGCTTTTATATTTCCGTTTGTCCTTATGAGTTACTGTTATTTCTGCATCTTGAAAACCGTCCGAAGGAACTCCACTCGCGTACAAAACCATCCTCCTGTTCCCGGTGGAGTTACAAAAATGCACAGACCGGGTAGAATGGATATCAACTATAGTTTTAAAACCAGAGCTTTCACGACGATTTTGATACTATTTCTACTATTCGTAATCTGCTGTCTTCCCTACACAATTTTACAATTTTACATGCTTTTCCGAGGGTATTCTTCGACGCACATGACAAGCGAAGTGAGCGCGATATTTTTGTGGCTTACCTACTTGAATTGTACTCTAAAGCCAGTAATATATTACTTACGGATCGCAAAATTTCGTGAGGCTTGTATCGATATTATGCCTTCGTGGTGTCTGCAAATTCCAAAATGTTTACCAGGCAGAACTATACGAAGAATTCGACCGCACGCGATTTACGAAGTGGACAGGAAGATTGCCGTATCTTCGATATAGACCCTTTAAATTGGACTCAATTTTCTGCTTCGTCGAGTCGCTTTTTTTACGATTTTTTAAAATCTTAGCTTGGAAAAGGTTATCGAATTTACAGGTAAAAGTCAATATCCCTCAAAACTAAGTACGAGATGTCAAGCATGCGTTTAGCTGTGACTAAAAGCGAGAAAGAACTATTTTGATATGATCTTTGAGACAAAAAAACAGCTTAAAGGGATTTGTAATTTTTGAATCTGAATTTCTTGTTGAAATAATCGATGGCTATTTTGAATTGTGGCTACTATTGACTAAACAAATCGTCTTGTCTTTGAAAAAAATAAATTAAACAGTAAATAAATAAATTAATGCAAAAAAAAAGTTTTTGCCTTTCACTCTTTCAGAAAAACATTATAATCAGCCATCCAAGATCTCTCATTTTTTACTCCTAAAAAATAGATTTCCATGTAAGTTTTTCATTGACTTAAAAAATAACCGAATGATTTTTACTTGGCTGTACAAAAATTAACAGTTATAATTTATTTATATATTTTGTTCAAGAGACCTGAACAAAATAGTCACTTGAAAAGTGTTTTCAAAAGTAAAATGATAAATGGACATGTCATTTTTGAAAATATCAATTAATATGTAAATGAACAGGTTGATGTTGGTTATTTGACAGAATTGCAATCATGGATTAATGTTCTTGAAGGATTATCCTATTTTTTGTTTTCATTGATAATGTTGATTCATAAAAACAGTTAAAATTTCATTTTCAAAAGTTTCTGACCTTATCAAGACATCCACAGCATACACAAAAATGAAATGTTGAAAAACACAAAATGATTTTCATTTTTTTAGTGGTTTTATTTACACAATTTACAAAGTAGACAGGAAGATTGCCGTACAAATTGGACTCAATTTTCCACTTCATCGAGTCATGTTTTTTAAAACGATTTCTAACATTTATTCACACTGTTGAATAGGAGACATCACCTGAATTAGATAAATTATTTACTATTTTAGGCACACTAAAGAAGATTTCATATTTGTAGGAAATGTGTCAAATTTGCAGCTGTGCTCTAGCAGTACCTTACTTTACAATAACCATAACTACATGTTTTGATTGGACTATTCACAAGAAAACAATAGACAACCATTTCAATGTTATTGCATACTGCAGCTTGTGGTTGTAGGCACTGCAGGTCCTTACTGTACATTTCCCACTCATACAAAAACAAATTGTAATTAACAAATTAACAAATTTGAATCTATGAGTAAACAGTCACTGAGATCAAGGGTAACAATGATACAATCAAGTGTTTCTTCACACATTCTCTGGTAAAGTAAGCCCCCCAAATCTGCAAGACCATTATTTTGGTGCACCTTTACTATTTTAGGTGACATCCCCTTAATTGTTATCCAAATTAGATAAATTTATCTAACTATTCAACATTGTGACCAATTTCCCTATAATTCTTAGGCATATAGCAAACTTAACTCCAGCCAATCAGCTAACAAGTTAGTTGCCATAGCAACTCATTTACTGTAAAAGGGAATTTCCATTATTTTTGAATTGCTCTCTTTTATACCCTAGCTACTACACAAGTTTGACTTTTCATTTTTAGTATCTCAAAATATTTTCTCAATGAATACAGCTTTGCAAGATTTCAAGTGATCAAGCTTTTATAATTGCTTAGAACAAGAAGGTATAGTGTAAATAGGACAATAAAATGACTTTTGTCAGGCATATTGTTTATTTGTGCCTGCGTAGTGTCATTTGCGGCCCGAGCGTAGCGAGGGACGCAAATGGCACTACAAGGGCCAAACTAGAAGTGGCTAGAATCCATTTGATGACAAACCAAAGTCCAATCACCAGTAGGGCCAATAATGTCATTATCAGCCTGCTCGAGTTATTTGCGGCCCGCTGAGCGCGTGTTTCCAAGAGGGCAGTTTTCTGTTTGGCGGCGTATATTGGTAATAATTCTAAATAAAGCTAACATATTTCATGTATACTATTATAAAAACCTCTTTATAGGCACATCTAATTAGCTTTTACCCCTTTGAGGATTAATGTTATTGGTTTTACTCATTTATGGATAGTAAAATTTGACTTATAATCCCCACTAGTTGATCCATTATAACATCTCAAAAGTAATTTTAATGACACAAAAAGCTGATAACCCTTACACCCCAAATTATAATTAATCTATATTTTGTTTGGCAAAAGAAATCATTAAAATAAACAAATTATCCCTTCTTAATTTGATAAATTGAAAATCTTGCTTCATATCTAATTAAGAGATGGCACAAAAACTACTAATAATGGTAACCATTTCCATAGCAACCAGTTTCACTATGGTAACCATCTACTGGTGACCAACAATATAATAACCATTGCTATTGGTCTTATTTCTTATTTTTATTAATTTCATTTTTAAAAAATTCTTCCTTATTTTCCCACTAAAATCTTTCTTTTGTTAGTTTTGCTTTTAAAATTTCTAAGAAAATGCCAAGATGCATGCAAAAAACTGCCTCTGTGGCCCTTAATCATTTAAATGGCTAACATGAACTGGAACTTGTTTGACAACAATAAAATTAGTATTACCTTTACAAGTTTAAAAAAGTTTTGGATTCTCCCATAACATTTTATATATTTTTTTAACATAACTGTACAAATTTTAAAAACTATAAGAATCTTGTAATCTTTTGCTATTCGCATACAGACCTTTGTGTGAGAATAAGTTTATTTTCTACGTCTTTTCTTTAAATATTTCATGGCATCTTCTACAACTTTCGGTAAGTTGTTGTTTTGCCTGTTGAACTCTTCCACCTGTCTTCTTAACTGCTCTGCCTGTTCAGCCATTCTTAACTGTTCAGCAGTCTAGAAATAGTTTAATTCTTAATATCCATATCTATCACACAGAGGGGATTGATGTTTTGGAAACCAATGTTTGACTTGTGTAACAGCAACTAACATGCCCTCAAACATTAATTCTTAGTTGTCAAGGAGGGGGACACTATGCAACTGTGTAGATCTACATGTGTGGAACAGCTGTTTGTAGTATCTCAAAAATTTAAAGACTGAGTGTTTGTCTGGCTAGGGATTGAGCTCCCCAACACCAAGCTGATGCTTGACCAAGTAGACTAAAGGCTCAGACACATGATCTGACATTGCCTTTAACATTGCTTGTAACAGGGAAATCATGTTTCCACCTGTACAAACTGTTGCATGCAACATCACAAAAGTAAAACTTGTTTCTGCTTCAGCCATGTCACGAGTAATGTCACAACAGTTACACCAGTGGACATGGTATGGTTTTGCAGTTGCAAGGAACATCGCAGGCAACCTCACATCATGTTCCCAAGCCTTAACTAGCTAGTGGTTCTATCTGTAGTGTAGAGCAACACTCTGAGGGCTGCTTGGGTAAATGACAGTATCCAGAATAGATTATTAATCAAACTCACCACAGCATCAATGCTAGTTTGGAACTGCCTCTCTTCCTCTTCACGTTTCTCTTTTCTTTTTCTTGATAACTCCTACAAAATTACTAAATTAATGAGCCAAAGGGTTTGGGATAAACGAGTGATGACAATGGTGGTAGTTTTAACTGACATTAACTAATAATCTTGCCTCTCTTTTTCTTTGAGCCTCTTCAGTGTAATAGTATGGACACCTCTTGGTCCCTTTTCGATGCCCTATTTGGCCACACTCGGAGCATTTTGGTCCATTAATGATTGCTGAGCTTCCTGATCCCTTAATCCCATCATCAGATTTAGAGTTTGATTGTGAGGCAGTGCTGGCAAGTGTATCTCTGGATGGCCTTGGAATAGGACTGCTTGAAAACTTGAATGAAAAGAAAAAGGAGAAAGAAGATTTCAATATTAAAATATGGTGTCTTCTTAATTTTAAGATCTGACATGGCTGTCAAACCTAGTACGTACCTCAGCTGATCCAGGGAATACAAAACCATTGCTTGAATCACTGGTATGAAGTGCTAGAAAAATGAGAGTGGTTATAGAATTAACTTGCAAGCAGATGAGTTTCCATTTGATTCATGATGATGATGAGGATGACGACTGTTGAAAGCAGTGATCAGGAGGATAGTGGAATGGTACTGATGGTGATTATGTTGATTTTGATGATAGTGATGATGACAATGGCGGTGAAACAGTGTAATGACTGCTTGTCAAAGAAAGTTGATAAGATAGAAGATGAAAAAAATGTTGGTAAGAAAAGTTAGGATAATGAAGAAAATGTAGAATTGATGGTGGTGGTGGTGGTGATGGGGTTTGGTGGTGGTGGTGGTGGTGGTGATGGGGTTTGATGGTGGTGGTGGTGGTGGTGATGGGTTTGATGGTGGTGGTGGTGGTGGTGATGGTGATGGGTTTGATGGTGGTGGTGGTGATGGGGTTGGTGGTGGTGGTGGTGGTGGTGATGGGGTTTGATGGTGGTGGTGTGGTGGTCTGATAAGTGGTCAGGAAGATAGGTGGAAACGGTGCTGTTGATGGTGGTGATGTTGAAGATAGTGGTGATAATAGTCGTGGTGATGACTGGTGGTGATAATGATGGTATTGTGGTGGTGGTGGTGATGATGATGGTGATGCTGATGATGATGGTAATGATGGTGATGATGATGGTAATGATGGTGATGATGATGATGGTGATGATGGTAATGGTGATGATGATGATGGTGACGATGATGGTAATGGCGGTTGATGGGGTGGTGGTGGTGATGATGTGAGCTGTCAGTGATTAAAGACGGAAAGGTTAATGATAACAGTGAATGTTGATGATATAACTTTATGAACCTGTTACAAATGTTGTACAAGACTTACCTTAAACCCCTTGAGCAGGGGGAAGAAGCAGGAAAAGAAAATGATCCTGATGGTGTACTTTGTTTATCACATCCTCCAGAAGAAGAAAGTGAACCAGGAAAAACTAGTGAACCGCTGTCACTTGATGAGACACTGGAGCCTTGTTTCCTGGATCTTGGTTGGTATTCCTGTGGTCTTGGAGATGAACCAGGAAACACAAGGCAAGTTGTATCAGAAGGATTCAGTGTTGTACTAGTTCTTGTTTCTGTGTGGACACTTGTGGAAGTGGGACATGATTTTCTGTGGAACAAAGTTAGAAAATTATTTAGAGAGTAAGTCGGGCAGTAGTCAAGCATCAGATTTTAATTACAAAATTATAGTATCAATCTAGTAGCCCTGAAGATGACCACATAGGTCAAAAGGTCAGCATGAAAATACCAAAAAAATTACCATTTGGTTGAAGTAGCAAAACTATAAATGATTATCAACACAACCGACAAACATCTTTTTGACTTAAATTGAAATCTTTTAAACCTTTACCTTGCATTCCTTCCACCAAGTGGAGTGTCTTCCACCCGGTTTTTAATTATAGTACCATCATGGCCTCTTTTATCTGGTCTTCTTCTTGGAGTACTCTCTGCTGAACCGAGAGGCCTTACAACAGCAAGCAAGCTTTCCTTTCCTCTGGCAATTGCTTCGGCCTTCTGCCTGAAAGCCAAACCTGGTGACATGGTTTTGGGGGATTTTCCAGTCTTGGCTTCCTTGAATCTCGTCTTCTGTTCCTCGCGGTAAGAGACAATTTGGTTGCTTGCACTTTCCCTGACAAAATTGTTTGATGTTGATGTAAAAGAAGAGGAAGATGGTCTGTGATTAATGTTGGTGTTATTTGCTTGTTTGTTGAATTCGTTTTGAAGCTGTAAGGCAATCTCATAATCTGAATTTGTATTTTCAACCTCAATATCATCCTGACTGTCCAGAAGTATTGCATCATCAGCATAACTACTAGATTGGTGTCCACTGCTTCCCTGTTTGTTATATCTTTCTTGCAACTTTTGTGCCATGTGTTCATCAGCATCCACATCTTGACTGTCAACAAGTATCGCATCATTATCATATCTTGCATCATATCTTGCATCATCAATGCAACTAGTTGGTGAATTATTCTGATAATCATCCACACCATTAAGTCTGAATTTCCTGGCACCCTTGTCTTGTAATCTAGCCTGCATGTTTTTTATTTTATTTTGATCTTCCACCACATCTTCACTGTCCACAAGTATTGCATCATCATCATCAGTGGCCAAACTATCATTGTGTTTGCCTGCTTGCTTGCTGCTTGCAACCTTGCCAAATGTTTTGTTGAACCTCTCAACAACAGCATCCTCTTCTTCATCCATGTCTTGGCTATCTACAAAAACAGTTTCACTCTCATTAATGCTATCTTTTTGTAGCGTTTCAACAGCTGTAGTTGTTGATGGTTTTTGCTGATGTGAAGTGGATGAAGCAGCACTCAGACTTGAGCAAATTCTATCTGTATTTTCACCTTTTCTGGCATTATTTTGACACCTTGAAAGACTAGATGTTGAAGAGATGGTATCATCTTTTTTTGAAATTTGGTCATTTACACCATTACTGGATACTTCTGAGCTGACAAAATCAGGAACCTCTAGGTCATAATAATCTTCAAGCTCATCTTCTTGTCTTTCATTTATTTGGTAAATCTCTTCTTGCTTTTGTTGTGACTCTTTCTTGCTTAGTTCTAGAACTTTCTTAAGCTGCTCATCTTCATCAGGACAACCTGAACAACAATTAATTCTAGAGGTCTGATCTAATTCTCCTGGCCCTAATTTTTTGGCTTCCTTGGGTCTGTTTGGCTGCCATTCACTGTGTTCTGTATCTCTTAGACTAAGTTCAATTACATTTTTCAGTTCATCGTCACTGTCATTACCTTTCCTAACACCAACATTGCTATTATTTCTGCTTGGAACTACTGAATCCTTTCTAGGATTCCCTAAAAAAATTCCCATTTGTTTATTCCCATTCACTTCATTTTGTTTCACATCTTTCTTGCTCAGTTCAAGAACTTTATAAAGTTCATCATCAACATCAACATCATCACCATTTCTATAGTCACTTGTATTTTCCCTCTTTGAAATCATTGTATTTTTGATAGGTTCTGATTCAGATATCTTTCCTTTTGGACTTCCCATCCCTTCCTTTCTCTTTTCCTCCATTTCTTTTGTACTCAATTCTATTGCTTTTCTCAGTTCTTCTTCTTCATTGTACACACTTCTTAATAATGCTTTTCTTTCTTTCTCTTCCTTTTCATACTGCAATTTACTTTCCTCCATAATTTTACGTAGTTGTTCTTCATCTGAATCTTGTTTCGATTCGGGATTCTCATTTTTTGCATCTTCACAGTGGCTTTTCAGACTATCGTATATCTTAAACTGAAGAATACTTTCCAGATAATTTTCCTCTTCTTCAACTTCTTGTTTGACTGCTACTGTACTGCTGCCAGTTTCTTCTTGAGGATTACCTCTACCATTGCTGTTGTTCTTTTGGTCTTCACAGTTCTTACTTTTTGGTGGTTTCACATCCTTTTGTTGATGGTTGAATGGCGATTGCCTGCTTGCTATAGGTGTTGCATTCTGCTTAGCACCAGTATCAGCACCAGCACCTCCACCTCCACCTCCACCAGCACCATCACCATCACCATCATCATCATTGTCATGTACATCATTGTCATTACCTAAGCCATCACTGTGCTGCCCAACATTATTATCATCATGACTGTATGTCATACTATCAGCATCTGCAAGACTTTGTTGCAAGGCCTAAGAGAAGAAAAAATAGAGTAGCGTATAATTCTTGGACAATATTCATTGACTCTGTATGAAAAATTCCTCATTTTAAATCTTTAAGGGTACCTTTTTGTGAAGTTCCAGCTTTAAGCTCTCTTTGTTTTATTAATCTAACATTTTAATTACCTGATTTAACATAAATTCTTCTTCTTGTGAATCATTTGCAAACATCATGTTGTCGACCCTGAAACACCCCAATATTGAAATGAGTGTTATAACTGGGAAACTCTAAATAGGAAAAGATGATTGGATGACTCTTACCTTTGTATTGCTTGTCTACCTGGTTTATGATTGAGATTATCATCAGCACCACCTGCTCTTTGATCACCTTTGACTGCAACTTTAAAAAGGGGAAGACCAATGAAGAAGGAGGTTTAAAAAAATAACGATAACTTGAAATTACTAACTTTCTTTTGCTCCAAATCTTGAAAGGAATTCCCGAGTTTCTTCAGTGGTTTCTGTCCGATAAATTCTAAGTCTTTTGAATACCTAAAAAGAAAAAAGGTAGATCTGTTTGATCATACTACCCACCACTGACCCTGACCCTACTCACCACTGTCCCTGACCCTACCCAACACTGTCTCTGACCCTACTCACCACTGACCCTACCCACCCCTGACCCTACTCACCACTAAACCATCACCCTAACCATGCCTGATCCTACTTACCTCTGACTGTCACCCTACCCACTCCTGACTGTCACCCTACCCACCACTAACCCCACCTACCACTGACCCTGACCCTACTCACCACTGACACTCACCCTACCTACCCACCATTTATTACTTACCTCTAGAAAGAGCACATAGTATTGGAAGACATTAACAGAGACCAGCTGGTCAGTGATATCTTCAAGATGAATCTGCACACATTCTTAAATAAAAAACACAACATACAAGTTGCTCATTACTTTATGACTAATCGATATACCCCTGGCATCACAAAGTCAACCAAATATAAGCTTTCAATTTTGGGTCTGCATAATAACCTTCAGCATTTTGTCCAGGTGCTGTGAAATAGTCTGCCAAGGCCTTCTTAAAGTGACTGTTGCAATTCTGGAATCCAAAATGAGGACAAAAGAGAGCCACAATTAAGATTTTTCACAAACATTCTAGCCAATCACTCCATAAATGTTGGATTTCCTGTGGTAAGGATGGTAGAAAGGAGACTGGGGAGACCCAGTTTTCTTGGAAAATCACACAGGAACCCCATTAACTGGAGTTAAAAGATAGACCACATCAAGATTTTGAGTGTGTATACTTACAGTGTTGTAAGCAGTCAAACCTTGAATGACCAGAATAGAATCAGACAGGTGAGGAATGTGGTCTAGATTACTGCCTAGATTTTGCTCCTTTCTATAATGTCTAAAAAGATAAATATGATTAATGGAATATGGCCTGTAAATACCAATTCTTTAATAGTCGTCTCCCAGCAACATAGCATAAGGAAAGCTATTCTCGTATAGACCTTTTTAGAGTTCATAAAATACTGCCATGTTTCTTGATTATGGACTCATTTACTCAGGGTTAGCCTCATTTCAGTGTTAAAATATTCACAAATACCAGCAGTCAAATAGAGAATGTATAACTTCAACAATACAGTCAAACACTTTGTGATGCTACAGAGCTTCACTGAGGACCCATGTGAATATTCAACACACAAATGAGGCTAACTCTAAGCAACAGAGAACTTGAAACTAGATTATTGGTAGGAATATGGAATCTTTCCCAGTTCTGAAAACCAAGACGTACCTGGCCAGCCATGTTGGTTGAATGTAACTAGCAACATGATCACCAAAACATGTATAGGCAAAAAATTAACTTTATGTCATACCTTTTGATGTTGCTGGCAAAATCACTTGCAGACCAAACAATGCCATCTGCTGGTTTTTACAAAAATTAAGTCATTGGTTAATGTAACATGGTAACCATTTTTTAAATCATTATTTCTCGGAAAATACTGTGAGCTTCCCTCTTCAACTTCCAAGTGGCTATGACTTTTTTACCTTCAGACCATGTGTCACTCCCTCAGGAATATTTGTTTAAGGTTCATACATATTAACAAATAAAACCCAAAGGAGTGACAGGTAATGGGAAACGGGAAAACATTACACCCAAAGTAAAGAGGTCTACTAGAGGGGAATCTTTGGGTGGAATGATCAAATGTCTCTGGGGTGGGGTGGTATGAAAGAAGATATATATAAAGTTTATCTGGAGAGAGAAAACATAGTTGCTTTTGAAAACAATACCTGGTTTTGCATTTCTCTTGGCATTAGCAACTACAAGTGCCATGTTTGCAGTCCTTGAAAATTCAGCAAATGTCATCCATTGTGTTCTATCTCCTAGAGAAACAAAAGCAAAATACTTACAAACCTCTTTTCCCAAGCAGCAGGATCCAAATTTCCATAGGTGATGAGAGATGATGTGAGGAGAGTGAATTCTCATACTTTCCTTGTGGAATGTCCTAGGGGAGGTGTAAGTCTAACATCAATCCCTTAATTGGGTATGGATTACAAAGTCAAATGTCCTATTATGAATGGGGCTCCATGCCGATGTCAAAAGTGTTGTGCACAGTCATATTTGATTTTATTATTAGTTTATTATTATTAGAATTAGTTGTAAAGTTACACAATTCAGTTTTATTTCTGCAAAGTAACTTAATAAACCAGTCTATCTATCTATCTACATCTATCTGATGTCAATACCTCTGTTTTGACACACTATAGCAAGGTTGGTGAGATGACAAAGCCACTCCACTGTCTTCAACCAGGAAGGAGTTCGATTAACAAAGAATTTGTCCTCCAACAGCAACCTGTCCAGCTTGCCCTGAGAATGAGAATACACAGAAGAATCCAGCATATC
This sequence comes from Stichodactyla mertensii, assembly GCA_011800005.2. Taxonomy (NCBI): domain Eukaryota; kingdom Metazoa; phylum Cnidaria; class Anthozoa; order Actiniaria; family Stichodactylidae; genus Stichodactyla; species Stichodactyla mertensii. The sequence goes on along the minus strand of JAAAQI020080339.1, from coordinate 1,884 downwards.
AACTAAACATTCCTAGTGCTGCTTCCTGAATTGTAAATCTTTATTTAAATACCTGTAGAAATGCTTCTACTTCAGGCCCTGGTCGGCCATTTATGTCTTTGGGTGAGCCTTCCACTAGATAGAAGAGATTTTGGATTCCAGAACCCTACAGAATACACAAATTTAAAATACTCAATGTGAGTGTGAAGAAGAAGAAGAAATATGAAATATGGTGGCTCCCTTTCTAGGGTAAGAAAATGTTCTTCCACCAATTCTACATTCCTTTTTCTTTGAAATATTGCATGGTACTAGTACCTTCATTCTTCGAACTTGGTTTTCAAACCTTGGAGAACGAACGCTAGACCACAAGTCATCCCAAGTCTTTCTCTCCACAATGTATGGAAGAACCTACAATATGAATTTTGGAGTTTGTCAAAAACTGAAAATTATTTCCAGCATCTTTGTGACCATTTTTTTCAGTTAGAGGTAAATGTCTGACCATAATTATCATCTTTATCATCACCATCATCACCAACACCACCACCACCACCATCATCACCATCATCATCATCATGTTCATCATCACCACCACCATCACCATCATCATCACCATTATCATCATCTTCATCACCACCATCACCATCACCATCACCATCCATCATCATCATTATCATCATCTTCATCACCACCACCATCACCATCATCATCACCATCCATCATCATCATTATCATCATCTTCATCATCATTGTCACCACCCTCACCATTCTTGCAGTAGCTCCACTTACCAGTTCTTGCTTTGGATTATCTCATTATCATCATCATCATCACCACCACCATCACCATCACCATCCATCATCATCATCATCATTATCATCATCTTCATCACCATCACCACCACCATCCATCATCATCCATCATCATCTTCATCACCACCACCATCACCATCACCATCCATCATCATCATTATCATCATCTTCATCATCATTGTCACCACCCTCACCATTCTTGCAGTAGCTCCACTTACCAGTTCTTGCTCTGGATTATCTCTGGCATTGTCGGCATGGACTCCTGGAGGAAGCAAAATCCAGCAGAAGTCACCTGTCGGCAACTTCCTGACTTTAGCTGACAGACCTCTTTCCCTTGCAACTTTAACAAATCTGTCCTTTTGTGGTTCTTCAGTGTCAACCAATAGGCAGACTTGTCTGTTGTTCAAAGCAATTGGCCTAAAAAATGGCAGAGTTTTTTTAAAGGCTAATGATGATGACAATGCTAATGTTTCAAGACAACAGTAATGGTGCTGTTAGAAGGGGTGATGATAATAATGATGTAACAATAAAAGTGATGATGATGATGATGATGTTGAAAAAGTGATGATGCTGCTAATATTGATGATGATGGTGATGGTGGTGATGAAAATGATGATGATGTTGATATACCTGACCGCAGGCACTGGAACAGTTGGAACTTCAGCTTGTTGAAGCAATGTTTGCACAGCATAATCAAAACTACTGCACTTTGATGCCAACTCCTTGCCTGATTCCAGAAGACTATACCTAGAGAAATTTATGTCATTGGTAACACCAGTTGTTAATCTTATCAGGTGATGATATTTCATAGTTTAATGTACTTACTTGGGAATTGTAGCTGCTTCCTTCAACACAATGTCATGCTTCATCAGAGCATTTTCTAATGAGTCAAAACCACTGAATGGCTTTCCTGTTCAAAGCAGAAAAAACTGAATGTTTGAAAGAAGAAATAAGTTAATGAAAAACAAAAGGAGAGAAGGAAGAAAGGATGGCTGGCTGGCTGGCTGGCTGGCTGGCCGGCTGAATGAATGAATGAATGAATGAATGAGTGAGTGAGTGAGTGAGTGAGTGAGTGAGTGAGTGAGTGAGTGAGTGAGT
>JAAAQI020080228.1:0-16891 GCA_011800005.2 Stichodactyla mertensii | reverse complement strand
GGTTCCCGGATGTAGTTTCGTATCATGTTTACGAATGGCTTATTTTCCAGTATCTCACTCATGTCTATATAATAATAATGGGCAATAATTAACTGTTTCTTTTGAAATAAGTGTACTGTTTCTTGCTGGCAAAACGATTGAGAATTCTAACAATCATTGTTAGATTTTTAATTCCGTCGCAAACCTTTATCAAAATGGTATATTAGTTATGATATGCTTTTGATCTCAAAATACTCAGTGGCGGATCCAGGATTTTACAAAGGCGGGTTCCGTTTCGTCAGAGCTCGGCCGCGCGCGGACGCATTCTCATTTTTTTTTTTCAAAAGGTCTGACTCTCAAGGGGGGTTCCGTGGAACCCATGGAACCCCCTCTGGATCCGCCACTGATACTAAGTATTTCAAAATTTGTTTGCCATGCAGTAAATCCTTCTCCACGGGACTGTGAGCTATTTTCATTCACTGTTGAGGTGATATAACAACACGTGACTGTTCGAAGAGCGTATTGGCCTAAAATCTATAGTTCATTAATTCAATTCCACTGTATGATGTACTATATTTGATAACATTTTGTTATATAGCTAAAACAATTTGAATCAAACTCAAAGGTATTTACAGAACAACCGTCTCACAGCGATGAGTAAAGGAGTTTTCCAAAATCTTGGAAATTTAGAAGTTTTGTAAGTATTGTGTCGTTGATGAATCGAATGTACTCATGTTTTCAAGGCGAATCTGCCTATTTGATTGATAAGCCTTTCATCTCTTGGTTGCCTTTTCCTAAGCACTGATTTACGCCACAGCGATCCACCTTTTTGTTTGCTTGTTTGTTTGTTTGTTTGTTTGGTTTTTTTTGTCTGTCTGTCTGTCCGTCCGTCCGTCTGTCTGTCTGTCTGTCTGTTATCTTGATCTCTCATTTGCGTTTTGCAAGAATGATTTACGTCACTTCGACCCAAAGTATTTTTTGTGTTTAATTGCATGTCTGTAGCTGCTTTAGTACCAGTCCCAATGGTCTCCAGCTAGTAAAACCTTTATTTCTGTGCCTATAGGTACCTAAGCAACAACAAAATAAAGGTGCTTAACAGAGACAGCTTCAGAGGACTACGTTCCCTTCGAATTCTGTGAGTACAAAAAGGATGGTATTTGCACTTCAATAAAAATGGACATTCCAACCTTGAGAATCATATTTGAAAAGGGTCTGCTAGTTCCGTATTAATAAGCTGTACGTAGGTCAATATTTCCGATGCCGGGTTTTACTTCATCATCTCGGTTTTTTTTTTTTTTTTTTTCTCAAAAAATTTTAACTCAAACTTTCGGACTTTCTTAGGTTTTGAAAACAATCGTTATTGCACTTTCAGACTTTGGTCAAAAATCTCACTTTGTCATTACATTTAACACTCTACTATATACATCAAGCTAACACGGTTCCTTTGCAAAACTCTTCTCTTTTCTCCAGACATTTGGACAAGAACAATATCAAAGAATTGCAAGAAGACACCTTTAAGGACCTACAGAAATTGCGCGTCTTGTAAGTGAAGAATAAATTTACCGTTCAAAATAAAAAAAGATGCCATCTAATTGTCATTTGCCTGCAAGATAATTTTGAATTGATTATCGCCTATCTCCTTAGGTGACAAAACCTTCTTTGAATTAGGCGTTTCTGAATGAACATGGAATTTATCCCAGAGCAGGATGCTAATAGCACATTTTGGAGTTAATATAAAACAGTTTCGGTCACCATGTAAATGATTATAGGAGCGAGGCAATAAATCAACCAAAATAACTAGAAAGAAGGTAAAAAATGCCTATCAAGAAATTGAAGTTACCCAAAATTTCCTCGCTAACACGCTCACATTCATAGGGTGACCAATAACGTTTTTCATCACCAACCCCGAAATATGTTATTGGTTTTAACGTCTTTTCAGAAAACTCGATCGTTTTGTGTTTTGCTGCTACGCTATCAAGTCAATCGAAGTGCTTCGATGTCAATCTCCCAAGTCGGCCTTCTCCAACTGCGATGATCTGATGAAGAACAAGGTCCTAAGAGTCTGCATCTGGATCCTTGGCATTCTTGCTCTCCTTGGAAACGTCGGTGTCATAGCTTGGAGGATGTTTGTAAATAAAAACAATCAAGTGCACTCATTCCTATTAACTAACCTTGCAGTTGCTGACTTATTAATGGGCGTTTATTTACTAATAGTCGCTGTTAAAGATGTCCAGTTTAAAGGTATCTACTTCAAGCATGACCTTCAGTGGCGATCAAGTCAACTGTGTCAGTTTGCAGGCGCTCTTTCGGTCATTTCCAGTGAAGTATCTGTTTTAATCCTAGCAACTTTAACAGCAGACAGATTCGTCTGTATTGTCTTTCCTTTAAAGTTTATACGACTCAAAATGAAATCTGCTGTGGCTGTTGTAACAGTAATATGGATGACTTGCCTATTATTATCAATATTGCCAATTGTAGTCAAAGACTACTTTTATGACTTTGACTGGCAGGAAGGCTTCTACGGTCGATCTGCTGTTTGCCTTCCACTCCAGCTTTCTGGAGACCGACTTCCTGGCTGGGAATATTCAGTCGCCATTTTCATTGCATTAAACTTCGTCGCGTTTACGTTTATCTTGGTCGCCTATTTGGTAATGTTCTGGAAAGTCAAAACTGTTGGGAAATCTGCCCGCTCAAGTCACGTGAACACCGAGTCCGCTATGGCAAGGCGAATCGTATTTATAGTTATAACGGATTTTTGTTGTTGGATGCCAGTTATCATAATAGGAATCCTTTCGTTACTTGGAATATTCAAAGACCCTGAAAAACAAGTTTATGTCTGGATTGCAGTTTTCGTCTTGCCAGTAAATTCGTCCATTAACCCCATTTTATACACATTCTCGACTCGGAGTTGTAGGCGACGAAACAGCGTCGAAGTACCGTTAATGGGAATCATGGCAAATGCAGCAAATCGAATAGGTATTGCTATTAGCAGAGGTATGTATCAAACTCAACGTTAATTGGCACTCCTTTGGGCTCAGTTGAGCATCAGTCTGTTGTGCGGGAGGTTTTGGGTTAGGGTCTTAAAATATCCCAGGGGAAGATGTTGCCTTTGTAATTACATCTGGTTAGACCTTCACCGTGGCTCGTATGACCACGTAAAATGGCGGTCCCGTCTCTCCACTCTTATATAACCTACATCAGAGGGACGTAAAAGAAGCACTGAGGACGTAAAGAAACTTTGGTAGTGACCATCCTCAGTGTCAGTCTTCTACCAATGACTTCCTAATAGTTTAATTATGTGATAGGTTCAGGGGTTTTTAAGGGCTTTCCAATGTACCACGAAGTCACTTGACTTCGAGTTCTCCTCCACATGTACAGCACCAGCCGTTAGCAAAATCTACTCTGCACGTACAGCACCGGCCTTCGGCCAAATTCTAAAAAATTACTACGATATATATGTTGTTTCGCGAACCTAATTAGTTGATTTGGTTGAGCAATTATAGGTTGCGGGTTGGTGGATCACTGTCAGGCTCGCGGGATATCACTTAGATCAGAAAAGAAAATAAAAGTGAATATTTCCTTCAATGTTGTTTATGTCTAAAGGTCGATCACGTGGTGAAAGCATGGACAGGATCACTGACATACCTATGACAAATATGTCCAAACTCCATTCAAGCGCTTTAGACAAAAAGATAAATCGCCGAAGAGTTAAAAATTTGATGTCAAAATCACCTCTACGAGGATTACAAATCAAAGAACAAGCGTCGGTATTCAAGGGAGAATTTTCGCCGTCAGTTGTAAGTTTTGAACCCATGAAACTGGAACTGAGTTGCAATAGGAAGATAGACGTTTTGTGTTCAAAGAATATTATTGTTCATGAAGATTAAAATATCCGTGGAGCTATACGATGATTTTTCTAGCACATTTCATTTCGTTCTGTCGTCATCTCTGATTGCCTATATTTTTCTTTGGTCCTGTTTCGCATTCCATATTTACCGCTGTAATCCTTGACTACGGATTAAATCAAATGGCATTTGTACAGCTTTATCCTCATATGAGCAAATAATCCTTAAACCAACGGCAATTCGAAGAATGCACAACTTGAGCAATACATACTCTTCTAAATTCCACGGACTTTCGCCAGTATCCAGTATCTATGTGTAACTTATGGGTCTGTGGTCATTACAAACAGCGGTTTTATGGAATAGAAACAGGGCTATTGTATCATGTTGTAACGCAAGGCAGTTGCATGACTGCAATGAAAGTATAATGAACCAGTGATAATATTTTTGTTATTGACCAGAAACGCTAAATGACAAGCATTATGTAATTTAAAAACCATATCACGGAAATCTCTTTAGGGGTTCTTTATTGGCCGCTGTAGTGATTCAAAAGGAAGACCAGTCTTTCTATTAAAGGTCTTCGCCAGTAACCAGAGAATGGACTGGGAGCGAGAAGTAGAAGTGCTGGAAAGAATAGAAAAAGATGGAGGACATCCAAACATCATCAAACATTTATGGCACTCAGAAGGTGTGAAGATATTCAGTGTATAATATTCTTCGTATTTTTTTTTCAAGCAGTGAGTTGCCGGCTGGCGACAATAAATTTTGATTATGTTGGGCATGAAATTCATAAAAGTAATTGTCCTTTTCCGATCTAGCCAACAAGCTACCATCAGAAATTGATCGCAGGAAGCTTGTCCCTGTCAAAAGTGGCAGTTTGTAAGTCTCTTTTTCAAATGCCTTCTCCACTTTCTTCCACTTTTATTTTCTTCTTGATCATGAGTTACATTTCTTCACCTTTCTAGCACCTTTTTACCACCATAATCATCTTTACCATAAACATCATCATCGACATCATCGTTATTACTTTCACCACCACCACTATCATCATTTCTATCATCATCATCATCATCATCATCGCCATCGTCATCACCATCACCACCACCACCACCACCATCATCATCATCACCGTCACCATCAAATCAACATCAACATCAACAGCAACGATAACATACTTCAGTTTTATTTAAATTTTGGCCCGACTCAATAGCTGATACTGAACACGGTTCCCCGTTTTCATTCTTTAGGTTAGTTTGCTTCGAGTTTCCTTCAAGTAACACACTTGAGGAATACCTGAATAAACTTGGCGCCTCACTTGATCCCCATCTTCTACTGGCCATTGCGACCGATTTAATAAACGCCCTAAGACACCTTGAGCGATATAGTATCGTTCACAATCACGTGACTGCTTCAAGCGTTATAATCCAGCAATGCCTCGGGGTATGGTAACTTTTAAAACATTACATGTTTTATAAGGCATAATCATTATGAAAAAGGTGTCATGCTTTATTAGAAAGCCTTGTTGAAATGGATAATTGGTTTGGGGACAATTAGTTATTGCATCTTTGATTATTGTCCAACTATAAGGTACAAGTTGGAAGCCTTACGGGGTTTTTAATGCGTTCTAAATGGGAAAGTATTCATCTCTGTTGGAAAATGTCTATAAAGCTAGTTATCGATTTTTTCTTTCTTTTTTCTTTTTTCTTTCTTTCTTTTTTCTTTTTCTTTTCTTTTTTTTTTTTTTTTGTTTCTTTTTTTTTACCAATATTATTTCTTCTTATTCTAAAGGTTCCCCCAGTAAAAGCAATTCTAGGGGGATTTGGTAAAGCAGTGTACATTGGCTCCCTGAAAAAGCTGAATAACAGACAAACAAAAGACCTGACCACTGACGTCAATCACTACGGTGTTCTGCTGGATCAGCTATTGGTTCACTGCCACGATTTTTATTTCGTTGACCGGGTAATAAAAACAGTACAAAAATCAAACTATTGGTTAATAGTGGAAATTGCCAAATTATTTCTTATGATATTTCATAACAAATAAATTTGCACGTCAGGCTAATGCATGATTTCGCCCCTTGTAAGGGAGTCCGGAATCCACGACCTGAAATCCAAAATCCAGTACAAGGGGTCCGCAATATAGTACTTGAAATCCGGAATCCAGTACTTGAAATCCGGAATCCAGTACTTGAAATCCAGAATCCAGTACTTGGAATCCAGAATCCCGTACTTGGAATCCAGAATCCAGTACTTGAAATCTGGAATCCAGTACTTGAAATCTGGAATCCAGTACTTGAAATCCGGAATCCAGTACTTGAAATCCGGACTAAAGTAGTTGAAACCTGGAATACAGAACTTGGAATCCAGAATCCAGCATCATTCTGGGTTCCATTACATGGGGCGAATGATTGTTAGCTATTCTATCACTAATCTCCGACTTTGGCGACGACAATCTTTTCTGAAATAGGTACACATATTGCGCTAAAATGATAAGTTTAATATTATTTACCAAAAGGTCAAAGATATTTCAGATCGATGCAAACAAGACATAAACAGACCTACGCCATCAGTCCTTCGCAGTCTTTTAGAGGAGATCTGGGATGAGCTTGGTACATGGGATACAATGCTCTAGTAACATGCAAATGCTGGTAACTGTTGTATATCAAGCAATGAATAATTTATCTGTAATCGCCTGAACAAGATTTTGTAGCTTGAGGTGAAATGGATGGCTTTGAAGTGCATCCTTTATCCAATATCTTATATGCTACAAACCTCTCAAAAACTATAAAAACAAATACTATTAAGGCAATTAAACCAAAAGATGACGTTTTTAAAAAATACAAACAAGGATAAAACATCAAACTAAGTAATAAAAGTAACAATTATAAATATTGGTTATACTAAACTGAAGAATAGTAATACATATCATTAACCTATTTTCAGAAAACGCGGAGCGAATTTTAGTTTGGGGGGAGGGGGGTTAAATTCCAACCTTTTGAATACTAAAGGGGAGGTGACTGATACCATACCATGATTGTAAGAAAACTAAAAAAAACAACCTATATTAAAGACACTTCTGTGTAAAAGATCCAATTAACACTTCTTTCATCAGTAATCGCAAATCGTTTTAACTTCAACATCCAAATAAACGATTCGCGACACAAACTCATTTGCAACATCGAATACACCAAATTGAAAAAACGTTGTCGGATTCAAAAGGTTAAATCATGGAAGGTAAGACCGAGGAGGATTCTGGGTAAATAGTTAATGAGGCCCATAATATGCATTGAGCATTGCTATAATTCTCGAATATTGCTTTCTTCGAGAATTCGAAACAATGTTCGAGAGTTGCAACAATAAACAATACCCTATGAATATAATATGGGCCTTATAAAGTACTTACCCATAACCCCTTTCGGTCTTACATTTGATGATTTAACCTTTTGAACCCGACAAGTTTTTTCAATTTGGTGTCTATAAGACAAGTTCATGCAAACATACATTGAATGGCTCAAATATTGTTATGGGAATATTGTAGACAACAAAATAAGCCATAATTCCTAACTTAGGAATAAATCAAATCTCCCAATTATAACATAATGGTTTCGAGCAGCAGGATTAATTCCAAGTAATTAATTTGCGGGAGGTCATGGGTTCAAGCCCTGGCCGAGTCTTAGAATAACCGAGGAGAAGGTGCTGCCTTTGTAATTACATCCGCAAATGGTTAGACCTTCACGTGGCTCGGTATCACGTTAATGGCGGTCCCGTGTATTTGATTATATTCATATAGAATTTGCGCGTTATAAATGTTAAACATGTCCGTTTTTTTCCCATTTCCCTTTTATTATTATTATTATTATTATTATTATTATTATTATTATTATTTATTTATTTATTTATTTATTTATATTTTTTTAATTCTATACAATACAATTAAAAAGTTACCAGTAAATGATTCAGTCTGGACACTAATACACTCTTATCGCTGTTTCTTATTACAAAACAAAATGTTTGACAGAACAAGATAAAAATTCCAAGTTTCAAAATTTAATTAACTTCTACATTATATAACCTGGTAAATTAAAGTAAAACGCTTGTTTTTCAAATAAAGAAACCAAACATACAGGGATCGAAATAGAAAATAAAAATGGCCAGACATCTTTTCCCCTTTTTTTTTTTTTTTTTTTTCCATTTGTCACTTTGAACTTTTTTTGCCTGCCAGTAGTAACATTTGACCTGATTTCAGCTTAATAGACCTTATTCGCTTGGGCGTAATGTTTTCCCAATACAGACCTCTTGGGAATATGATTCTTTGTTTGAGGTTTATCCATATTAATGTATATTCTCAAGCGTTACCATTAAACAACGGAAGAAGTGCCAAAGGAATGACACGTGACCTGTATTGGGAAAACAAATACGCCCAAGCGAATAAGGTCTATAGGCAGGCTGCTATCTCGACCCCTATTACTAACTAAGAAACTATTGATTGTCTTGTTTTATCCAAAATTGGTTTACCTGAGGACTTTGAAATTAACTTGTTTTCTCCAGGTGAAGTCAACTTTAAAATCGATTATCAAAATTAGTAGCTTTTTCACCGGTTGACTGAGGGCACTTAAAATTTACAGCTAATTATATTATCAATTATTGATAATATCATTAACTGTAAATTTTAAGTGCCCTCAGTCAACCGGTGAAAAAGCTACTAATTTTGATAATTATTATTTCAAATTACCATACGTCGGATCTTTCTCGTGGCAAGCGCAAAAACGTTTAAGGCGTATTTCTTAACGCTACTGTGAGAACATTAACATCATCTTAACCTTTACTTCGCTTAAAATAGGCAGTCTGCTGAATGTGAAAGACCCTATCCCCATTGGACTCCGCTCGTGTATTGTATATAAATTTGTGCGTGCAGGCTGTGGAGCCTGTTATGTCGGAGAGTCCATCCGACATTTCAACACACGGGTGAGAGAACACGGAAAGGGATAGGACCTCTCATATTTATAGACATATAAAGAGCTCATCAAACTGCTCCAGTAACACCGAGGACAGTTTTAGCATTCTGAGATACGGCTAACACACAATTTGCGCTCAAAATTAAGGAAGCGTTACATATCCTCTGGGTAAAAGCCTATTCTTTAACGCACAAGTTAAACACGTCAACCTTGTGCTCTCCGTTTAGGTTTTGCTTTATTACCTTTGTTATTATTGTAATTTATGCAAACTTTATTGTTTTCACTTCTAATTTATTTATCTTTCACCGCTTAACGATCACTGCAACACACTGACAATGGCAGAAGTCACTGCCGAAACATGTATGTCAAACTAAAAAGTGTAGTTTCGTTTTTGAAATATTGTATAGTTATAATAAATTATTCACTCGAGTACCATTTGGACGAAGAACGTGCCTTTTAGTGCTCTAATGCATTTCCCGGAAGCAAGTTGTGCACTAAAATGAACCTCATAACTTTGATCTTAGTTCTTGTAGACGTTGTGCAACGCAGCACTTGTACAACGCACGATGACCGTAATAATAATGGTTTATTCTTTAACAGTTTCGCTGGTCATAAGCTTTCTTTTTCTGTAAAATTCAAGAATTTAACTACTAAAACAACCCAGGTTTTTCAACAAATCGATTGCGTGTTTGTTTGTATTGGTTTTCCTTGGTGTCGGTCGATGAACTTCTTCAAAACTGGCTCTGAGAAAAATGATCTCCACGACTGTGAGCTGTTGTCTCTTGATAAATTGAATCACTCACTTACACAGGACAAAAACGTTGTCCATTTAAGTTTTGAGGTAAGACGACTAATACGTACGCAACAGTTAATTATATCAATGCTCCATTTAACGTTTATTTCCCTTTTTCTCCTCTTCTTCTTTCGTTCTTTCGAATTCTTGCACAAGAAAGTTTATTACCAGAAATGGGTACCTGCAATTATAGGTCTTTTGTGGTGCAAAAATATACATGAAATAAAAAAATTTAAAGGCCAGTCGGTTTGAATACTTTGAATTACGGGTCTTCTCTTTATTACGCGCGAGCGTCGGGGGGGGGGGGGAACGAGGAGGGTAACCAAAGGCCTAAAATTTTGCCGTCGACTTATCCAACCCACGCCATAATAAATGAAAGCCTCTATAGCCATGTTTGATTGTAAGACTAATTTCACGTAGAACCCGTGCGAGGAGAATCCCTGTCATAATGAAGGGAAGTGTATCGTTGATTACAACAGACGAGATTACAGATGTCAGTGTAGGGCAGGATACACCGGGAAACAATGCATAGATGGTAAGGGAATCAATCAAATTTATCTTAGTGTTTGCAACTTTCATTTCTAGTTCATATTATTTATTGCAGCAATAAATTCTTTCTTTTCACAGTCAAATGAATGTGGTGGAACTCATGGTTGCCACAGCGATATTTTAATATCAATTTATCCCATCCATAAATTCCATTATTACATTCTGCTATTCATCGTCCATCAATGCAACTACCAATTTACCACTCGCATCCAACTACGCAGTTATGGAATTACTATCATCATCATCATCCTCATTTTTATTATTATTTCAATGATTAATACATTCTTTTTACAGACATGAATGAGTGTCTTGGATCTCACGGTTGCCATAGCAATGCACGATGTGAAAATAAAGCTAGGTCCTACAGATGTGTGTGCAACAGTGGATATACTGGTGATGGTCGAAATTGTACAGGTAAGGTCTTTTAATATCAATTTATCCCATCCATAAATTCCATTAGCAAATTCATGAATATTAATTAGGTAATTTCACCAATAGTTTCTTCGATTTCCATCACGTGACGACTTTTTTTATACCCTAGTAGAAAGCCATCATTCTAAAAGAAGGGGGCGGCTTTAAATTTTTCAGGGGAGTGCGGGGCTGATTAAAACTTTGATGAATAATACATTAGTGTTTTATCAGATTTAAAACACTGATGTTGTATTCATCCGTGTTTTAAATCCCACTAAAACAATGTTTAGACCAATGGTACGGTCCAATTACCCCAAGTACTCCAACACCATAAAAAATAAAAACAATAAATAAAATAAAAATAAATAAATGTAACAAAGTAAATTGAGCGATTCCACAAAGTTATAAATCGGTAGCTTTATCAATACCATGAAACGTTTTGCTTTTCGACTTTCATCAAAAATTATCTTCTTTAAAACCTGAAATTATATTTTTATGTTAAGAGCCTCGCCATCTGAAACGTTTACCATTATAAAAGTAAAATGTGTTAAACAGAGTCTTAGCTGAATTATTCCTAAAAGACCTTGCCTCTAAAGTATTTTCCTTTTCTTCTGTCACTTCTCCTCGAATGTTTCTTGAACTTTATTATTAAGAGCCAGTCCTTTCTGCTTTCTCTCTTCATTTCGGCGGGCGTCCAAAACTCTGCGTAGGCTGAAAATCTGACAGAGATGAGTGACTGTTAATTCCTTATGCCCCACAGAACATAGTTATTATGCTGTAATTGCACGACTAACCTTTTATTCCTTCGTTCCAAAAGTTTTAGTTTTTCATGTCGTCAATTTTAGTTTCTCCCGGACGATTTATCCCACAAACGATGGCATGAAGACTCCTTGGACGGGTAGTCGCCTCCGTTGTTCTTCGCCACCTCCTTAATGAACATTATCAACCAAAACTCTTACCTCTTGGCATTCGTGTCTTCTAGATTTGTATCTACCTTGGGTTTCTTGAATCTGTTTATCGTGCCACCCAAGAGCCAAATGCAAATTTTTACTAAACCTCGGTTTTAAAAAAATCCCTAAGGAAGATTATATTATGTCACAGACCTTTTGTTTGCTATCCCATTGTTGAAGTACGCGTTTTTTCTTCTTTGTAAGGAATACTTTTGCTTTAAGAAAAATAAAAACAAACCCTTCCCAAGAGGCCGTTGAACGAAATCCAAAGCAAGATTAATCACATTGAATCATTAAGAAATATTCCTTTATTTTAAAGTACGTTCCCTGAAAACCATTTTATACATGTAGCTTATAGATATCCATGAATTTGCTAAGCCATTTATAAAACTCGAGCCCAGGTTTTATCGGCTATAAAGTTACTCGCCTTCGGCTCGGATTTTTATATGCCAATAAAACACGGTCTCTGTTTTCCAAACATTACTTATTACATTCTGTTATTTATCCTCCCATCAATCAAACTTCCAAATCATCTCTTCCATCTTTCCATCCATCTATGCAGCTAGTTGATTATTCAAGTATTGACTTGATTGAATGATTCTTTCTTTACACAGACATAAATGAGTGTGGTGGCTCTCATGGTTGCCATAGCAATGCACGATGTAAAAACATTGCTGGGTCTTACAGATGTGTGTGCAACAATGGATATACTGGTGATGGACAGAACTGCAGCGGTAAGGCCTTTTAATATCAATCATCCCATTCATAAATCCCATTATTGCATTCTGCTATTTATCCTTCCATCAATGCGCAACTACCAATTTATCACTCCCATCCAACTACCCAGTTGTTGAATTGCTCAAATATCATCATCACCATCATCACCATCATTTTAATTATTATCTCAATGATTAATACATTCTTTTAACAGACATGAATGAGTGTCTTGGATCCCACGGTTGCCATAGCAATGCACGATGTGAAAACATAGCTGGGTCCTATAGATGTGTTTGCAACGGTGGATATACTGGTGATGGTCGGAACTGTATCGGTAAGTTCTTTAACATCAGTTTTCCCATTGGTAAGAATCGCATAAAGCTTCAGACCCATTCATTCCCCTAGCCTTCATTAATATTTTTCTTTTACTCGTTCAAGTATCACCTATTCCCCCGATCCATGCATTCTGTAATTGTTCATGCATACATCCATCATGAACAAATGAATTTCAAGGGATTGGCAAGCAGATTTTCTAGGATTCATGATAAAAAACGTATAGATATACAACTCCCAAATTCGATCATCCTTAGATAGAGGGACTGTGTCTTTTACACCTTGTGGTTGCCATAGCAATGCACGATGTGACTAGCACAGTAAATAATTCTGAATTCTTGCTTCGGAAAAAAGAGAACACGCAACTCCTCAATGGTCCATATGACATTTCCACGATACATCACCAAGGCATTTTTGGTGGTGTTTAACTTAAGATTTCCTCTTGTCTGTATCATTGGCATGGCTGCATGTCGTCGTCTTTCGATCTCTTTGGGAATGGTTACTAATGTCCTATCGCAAATATCTTAAACGGACCAAAGCTTATCTTATTTCAGGCTTTACGTTATTACTGTGCAGTGAATGAGTCTTTACTTTGGGCGTAATCTGCAGACCACGTGCCACTTTTCTCGGAAATAAGATTCTTTGTTTAAGGCTTATGGATATTAACGATCTTCTCAAGCGTTTCTGAAGGACAAAGAAATAAAACCCAAGGGAATGACACGTAATCTAAAATGGCTAAACATTACGCTCAAGGTAAAGAGGTCCATTGATCGAATTTATAATTTTGGGTTGTACTGTACAAATGAATGCCATACCAATATAAAGTTTGTTTTATATTTTGTTTTGGTTAGCAATGTTTTCAAGTTGGCAGCGGAGGAACTCCTTTAGAAGGACCGACAACGGCCGACAAGATGGAAAATGAAGTTAATCTGTGCACAGTAAAACTGCAAGCAGTTGAGTGGCGGGGCACGGGAAGTACCTTGTGTTAATTTGCCCAGACAAGCAAGAAAACCGTATACCACCATCCATGATGCATCATAACCATATTAGTTAAACTAAATAATTACATAATAATTACATAATAATTAATAATAATTAATAATTAATAATTAAATAATTACGCTACCTAGATCACCACTCCAGCGGACATCTGGGATTTTGGTTTCCGTTAATCAAAATAATTACTAACTCAAACTTTTGAAACTTTGATTCGCGGAAGCCTAAAACCCAGACGTTTGTAGTTGCCTTTCAGTGTCAGGTAGCGTAATAAAGTTTGAAAATAGGTGTAAGACGCCTAAGACGCATTACTTTTCTTCGCCCACGCAATCTCTTTAGGTCCACTCCAGCGACTCTGTACTGCACTACCCGATACACAACCCTACCCTACACACAGTACACTTCTTAATAATAATAATAATTTTTATTTAAACTGAGTGATTAAATATAGCACTCAAGGTGCTAGTTAGACTGAGCCAAATAAAATATAATAATAATAATAACAATAATGATGATGATGATGATGATGATGATGATGATGATGGTGGTGATGATGGTGATGATGGTGATAATGGTGATGATGATGATGATAATGATTGTGATATAACTGACATTGAGATTTCATGAAATTTAACGGATCAGTCTTAGACTCATGGTTAGAAATGTATTCTTTCTTCAAGAAAGTTTTCATGGAGACTATTCGAGTCATGTGCAACGCGTGACATACAGCGACACGAGACGTGGTTAAACTTTCATACGGCGCCGTCTTAAGAGTTTTATTTTTTATTTCACATGGAGATGCCGGAAAAGCCATCATGGAAGGATACTTACATTTAGCTAACATGAAAAGAATCCCTGAGATATCGACCCTTGGGTGTTCAGATGCAAATAAGCCGTTTTTTGAAGTACGCCCGAAATGCACCGAGGACGAGTAACCAACTTCCACTGACAGAAAGCCAATGATACTTTACTTATGCAATGGCCCAGCAACACGTTATGATCTTTTTATGAATAAACCGAGTCTTGATGCATACCAAACAACGCCTTCCTGTGCTGGAGGTTTCTCATGCTTATCAACCTATCAATATCATCTCAATATCAATCATTTATTCATTGATAATTTTTTTCTAGCTTCTTTTAGACAAAACAATATTTTGCCAAAATGTATATATCAATAACAATATCTTGCCAAATTTCTTTTCAATGACATTAAAATTACAAAGATGTTGAGGATTTCTTATTACTCGAGAAGGTGATCGGCAGCTAACGCATCATTTGGTGATCGGCAGTTAACGCATCATTTGTAATAAAGAAAAAGAGTTGAGAGTCAAGTAGTTTGCCGAGAAACAAAAACAATCGCTTTGTAATGTTCATCATGTTTTGAGATTCCCGATGCTTATCCCCCAGATTGCAAACTGTGTATCACTATTGGAGTCACGAAATTATGTGTCAAAATTTGTCCAATTTTGATTTAAAACTTATTTCTTATCATATCAATCGTTTTCAGTTGTGTTCTCTGTAGCTCTATACATGTTTAGGATTTTGCTGACTGCCCATGCGGGAACTTCTTCAATTAATGATTATCATCTTTCATTCAAAACACATTCATATGATAATATTGTATTAAAAGAAGTATCTCGAGCATTCCTCTGCTCAGTTGTCTATGCAAGTGGAGAGAGAAGCACTTGGGTTAGGAACAAGACAAAATATTCTAAGACTTTACTTATCCTAAGGTATGCTTTCACTTCACAATCAACCATTTACACAAAACTGATGAATGAATATATTCATCGGCAAAGTTTATATGCAGCCAACGTTTTGAACTTTTTAAAACTTCAGGGGAGAAGCATCAAACTGGCGCTCCCCTTTGAATTAAATGAGCACAAATTATGACAATAATTTAGTATTTCTCTCATGTTGACGTGGAGACATCTATGAGGTTTGAGTACTGAATGCCAGGATTTTACACAGATCGCTTTATATGATGCGTTAAGTCGATTAAGCTGTAGTTAAGATGAATTCTCTTCAAACTGCCCCAACATAAATTGCACATGAAAGGGTGTGAGTCATTGTGAGCCAATTGTTCAAGTGATAAGCCTTGAACAAGGCAATAAACTTTGTGACTCCAAACCCTTTTTATAGGTAAAAAAGTTCGCAAAATAAAAGTTCATTGGCGTTACACGCTTTTCTGTCGTATATCTGCGAAAATAGAAACTAAATGGTGATGTTGATCACGAAATATTTGAGCATCATTGTCACCATTGCTTGAAAGTCCAAAAACGCAAATTTACGACAAAAATTAGATCATGTGAAAATACTAAAATATATGTAGAAATATATGTAGTGATACAATGAATCCTTTATAAACATTTTTTTAATAAATAATAAACCTAAAACAAAGACAATAATGAAAAGTGCCTCAATCAAGGAGGGTATTAATTGAGTATTGTTCAGAAAACGTTGAACACTTTATAGCATTTCTTTATCCAAAAATGTTTTTAGATTGGATATATAGGATTTAGTACTCGTATTATTTTATAAATCGTCAATTTGGTAGTTATCTATGTTAAACCTTTCAAGCGAAAAGTAAAGAAAATTTGAATAATTCTAATCTAAAGTTCCCCAACCGTTCAGTTTTGGCTTCATTTTCATTGTATTGAAGAACTGAACCGTTTTTCGGAATAATTGCCAACGAATCGAAGTTGACAAACATAGAGGAGTTTGAGTTTGTTACGGAAGTGCGTCATTTCTTTTGTTCTAAACAGGTTTGACTAGATTATACTCCATATAAGGAAGTGTGCATAGTTTTGTTTTAGAATACCAGTATTTAGAACGACGCAACAACAATAGAAGATTAACGATAAGGGATTAATAGTGTGTGCATATCATTTGCGGGATATTCTAAAGTTGTACCAATTTAACGTCAGAGATTTGTCAGATGGAATTAGAAAAACAGCCATCAACTACCTTCCTGATCACTGCAATCCTTAATATTCTGCGAACTCGGTATTTGCGAGCTACCCGCTGCAAATTGGTTTTTCACTGCCGCCAGTCAAAAGTTCAAAAGATAATAATAATAATAATAATAATGGGGTAAAGCGCATTTCACGTAGGTCTCAATGCGCTTCACAATCATAGTCAGTGGAGGACTTTACGGGCTGCATATTAAGGCGCCATAGGCAGCCCGCGCAGCTTACAATCATGAGTGAATAATTAGTATTAGTATGTTATGCCTCCAGTTGGCGTACGCTGTTGAACCGGGAGACAATCCCCTACTCTTATACGAATAATTCAACAGGTTCTTTAATGTCCCCCATATACAGGTTAAGGAAGGGATGGGAGACAGGGCCTACGGTTTAAAGTCCTT
>JAAAQI020080117.1:6363-16894 GCA_011800005.2 Stichodactyla mertensii | reverse complement strand
CCGTCATCTTAGGGGTTCGAGAATCTTTGCCGAAGCATCAGGGAGAGGCTGGCCGGCCCCCAGACCATATACGACCAGCAACCCCTTGCTCTAACCACGGTTCACGTCGATTTGAAAGATTTGAAAAATAACCTAGTCTTTGTGGTGCGGTATTTTTATGGTAATTATCATCATCATCATCATCACTAAATCGCACTGCTGAGAACCAATCACATTGCAGGACTTGTTAAATCAAAATGGATGCAATAAATTCGTGAATTATTCGCCCAGAATTCTTTTATTCATCGAATCGTCAACCCACAAGTCCATTCATTCATACAACCATCCATCTATCTTCCCATTTTTCTCCAAGCATGACATATTTCTTTTGTTTTAGTTATCCACGTATCAATGCATCGTATCCGTCCATCCGTCCATCCGTCCATCCGTCCATCCGTCCATCCGTCCATTCGTCCGTCCGTCCATCCGTCCATCCGTCCATCCGTCCATCCGTCCATCCGTCCATCCCAGTAATACCGTACCGCTCGAAAGCTGCTTTTTTATTGCTCCCTTAGTACAGTACCGCTTTTGTTAAGTTAGGTTTAGTTCTATTGTTTGGATTATATCCATTGTTTTTCAAACCTATCACAAAACTCGTTCCGATCTGGTGCGGGCTTGCTCGTCCATCCGTCCATGCATCTGCCATTTTATCCACAAATAGAACAACGGTTTAATAATGTATCAATTTTAAGCCCGAGAGGGGGGTCGGAGGGGGGCTCGGCAATTCCCTACCCTGGAGGGAAAAATTAGTAAAATTTGGTCAAATTCCCCTATATCGGCAGACACTGATTCCAAAAAATAAAGGTAAAGATATGTTAAAATTCCGTACCCTGGCGCAAACCAGGAGATAAAATTCCTAAGGTGGCTGGTGACACCAAGAGGGTCCAAGAGCGATCAAATATGATGATCAATGGTTCGGGTGTTGGGTGTCCTGTGTCATACAAAAGCCAGGTTACTGAAGCTGATCGACCGAAAACACAAAAAAATATTAAAAGACCTTCATTGTGTTTGACAACCTCAAAACTCAACCAAAAACGTTTGTTCGCGCAAAAAAAGTTAATACATGGCTACCCTAGATGATAAAATTCTCGGCTACAAGTCCCAAAACTACGTTTCGAGTTCTGAAAGTGAAGAAGAAGGCGACGAAGATGAGCCAAAACCAGAACAAGCGAGCGAAGAAGGAGCTTCGTTGAATTTTCGTTTACCCTCAGAATCAAAGGTTAGTGAAATTATAAAGTATTGTAAAAGTAACTAGATAAAACGAGATGAAACTAGATAAAGAGATAGTCACATTTTGTAAGGAAGGCAAGAAATTTTATTGACTGGAGTCGACTGCTCAATATTTTACTTTCGAACACAGCCATCTCTTTGACAGGTGTTTTTTGAAGGGTTTTAATCTTTTGCCGCCAAAAGAGGTTGACGCCAAAAACAAACTCATTTTTTGCTTCTCAAATAAATCTTGTTATCCTAGGTTAATGAAATAAGTTTTTTTGGTTTCATTAGAAGCTTATCCCAATTGAGAGAGCTTTCATTTTGGTATCTAAACGGATGTTAGAATATTTTTAAATCTCTTTCCTTTTCCAATACTTAAGTAGATCTTTTCGTTTTAATCTCATCGCATTGATTTGAATTTAAAAAAGCCATGAATTCTGTTAAAAAGAACATAGAATGAAAAAGAAAGGTTAAACAAAAGAGAGAAACATACAAAGTGGGAAGGAAAAAATGAATAAAATGAGGAAAGAAAGAAAGTAATGAGAGCAAAGAGAAGGATTGATGGAAGAAAAATAGAATTCAGTCATCTGCAAAATTGGTAGTACCAGTTAAGAAATTGAATGAGACTTGGAAGTTGAAGTTTGATATTCTATTAGGTAATTATAGAAGATAGCCAGTTATGTATGTGGTGTAATGATCTTGTGGAATCTCTCAGTGGCAGATTAGCCTATTTTAATATCACACTTTAGAGCTTAAGAGCAGATTTGGTATGACTGTGAAAAAGTCACAGTACGAACATGGCACAGACATGGTCAAGGCGCAGCAAGGAACTTTAGAATTCTGAGGAAAACATCATGATTGTGGCAAGGCATGCTTGCAGCACTGACTGTGCCATGAATTTTTCACAGTCATATGAAATCTGCTCTATTGTTTCATCAAGACAGGACCAAAAGGTGTCTTACAGGACTTTAGGAGATATAAACAACTAGAAACAGAACAAAAGCACCAACAACAAGAAGAACTTCAAGCCTTGATCAGTAAATTCTCTGTGACCTGTCAAAGCAATGTGAGTACAATATTGTACATATATATATATCATTTACTAGTTTTGGTCAGTCCATTTTTAGAAAAACTTTGCAAGCCTAAGGTCTTGAATGTGTGGAATGAAAGCCGTAGACTGAGGTCCATTAAATTTCGAGACTGTAGGCAAATTGTTTCACTAAAAGGACCAACCAAAGCCACTGAATGAAATGTTTTTTTTTCCACCAAAAAATTCAAGAGCAAAATATTTTTCTTTCTGGTTAACCAGAGTGAATG
Organism: Stichodactyla mertensii; assembly: GCA_011800005.2. Lineage (NCBI taxonomy): Eukaryota > Metazoa > Cnidaria > Anthozoa > Actiniaria > Stichodactylidae > Stichodactyla > Stichodactyla mertensii. The sequence goes on along the minus strand of JAAAQI020080117.1, from coordinate 14,326 downwards.
GTCCATAACAGCTCATCCAGACCTGAGAATTAACCAGTCAGCATGCACAATTCACTAGGATTCCAGTCCAGAAAAAATATTAATAGTATTATTAATGACATGAATACTGAAGTCAGTACACAGCATTTTTAACTTTTGAGAGATTTTCCTCACAAACTCTTGGAAAACCTCTGGAAGCTCCCCTCCAAAAGGGCGCAGGAGTGCATACTCTACCTTTTTGAGTGTTAAAATTGGCAGTTTGAAGGGTACTATTAAGGTGGTATCCCATGAGTAAGATGATTTGGGAACTTCTTTTTTTTCAAGCACAGAAGGAAAGGGGGTAGTGGTTCATTTCAAAACTTATTCCCCTGTAACCTTCAATCGGTTTTAGAGGTTGTTTATTGTCATTTTGGTGTTGCTTCTGTAGTGTGTGCACTAGAGCAGATAATTGTATGACTGTGAAAAGCTCATGGCATGAACATAATGTGACAAGATCAAGGCACAGTAAAGCCTGTCAAAGTTCTAGAAAACATCACAGTTATATCAAGGCATGTTTACGGCACTGATCATGCCATGAGTTTTTCACAGTCATGTGAAAAGCACTACAGCACTCAAAAAACAATGATTAATAACCTGATTTCCATGGTAAGTTACCCATGAATTTTAAAAGAGCATTATCTAAAATCCATAAATCCAGAAAGCTTCTTTTCATACTGGATTTTATTTCTAGTTAGATGATGAAAAGGAGAAAGAATTGATGAAGGAACTGGAAATAGAAGAAGATGAATTTCTAAAGCAATATCATTTCAAGCGACTTCTTCAAATGAAAGAAGAGCAAGATCGTAAAATATCTGAAACAAGGTGGTTGGCTGTTCTCTTTCCATTTTTATGGACACCTAAAAGCTTTTGAAATGTGAATGCCTTTTTATCTTCATTGAATTTATATATACATTACATATTTACGAGATTAGACACTCATTATAAGCTGTGAGCTCAAACACATTTAAGATTTACAAGATTGTATTGGTTTCATATATTAATGCAGCACTGGTAGTAAAAATTTGAATTTTATTCTATATTTCAGACCCAAATTTGGACATGTAGTAGAGATAAATAGTAGTGACGCATTTCTTCATGTTATTGAAAAAGAACTTCTCCATGTTGTAGTTGTTGTACATTTATATGATGAGGTAAGTCATATTCTTTTTGTCTGCTGAAAAATATTTTTTAATTTAATGGTAGTTTTTAAACATAGAGATTAGATTTTTTGCGGTGAATTATCAAGTTAAAAATTCTAAATCTAGTGCACAGTTAATTATATTCAAAATGTCAATCATTTGGTTGACTCTGATTAAAGCAATTGCAACATGTTTGATGAGAAAGACAAACGCAACTAGATTCATTTTTTGACTACATTTCGACATTGTCCGATGTCATCGTCAGGCAATGAATTTCAATTGGATGAAGCATAAAATTCATTGCCTGACGATGACATCGGATAATGTTGAAACATAGCCAAAAAATGAATCTAGTTGTGTTTGTCTTTCTCATCAATTTTATTACAAGATCTAGACTTATTCAACATTTTTAATGTGTTTATTTTTCACTAAGTTTTTTGCAGAGGTTTGAATAGAAGGTGGCTACCAGAGGTTGATCACTGGTTAATTCACCTTACTGCTGGTTATTTTACAATCAGCAGTGTCAATAAATAAGTAAAAATGAAAGTAAAATATCACTCATCACTCGTTGGTATGACCGACTCCTTTTTTATTCAGGCGTTTCTCTGAAAATTATTGAAACCTCTGCTTTTGATTGTCCATCAGAGCAAACGGAATAAAAAACTTGGGTGAGCTATTTGTATATGAGTAAAAACAACAACAAAACTAATACAGCTAATGTAGCTCACCCAAGGTTTTTTATTCCATTATCGAGTGGTCTAACTGCATGAGCAACGAGTCTGTATGTATGAGTAATCAAGAAAGGTCTAATTACAGTATTATTATTATATAAAACTGAATAAATCTTAGTAAAGATAAATTGGTTGACTGATCAAAATGTGTCCTAAATTTTCATTTTTTGTTGTTTGTCTCCCAGGATTTACCAAGCTGTCTATGTATGAATGAATGTCTAGATTGTTTAGCTCAACAGTATCCCATGGCAAGTTTTATTACCACAATTGATCATATCCAATTTGTATTGTTTTGGGGACCATTAATTTTTTATCGAGAAAGGGTGCAGTGCTTTTTAGGGGTTTCTTTTTAGGTGCCACCAAAATATTGGGTCAAAAGGAGGGGGGGGCAAAAAACGCTTTTTATATTAATGGCTCGTGCCAATATAGGGGGGTCAGGTAAAATGTGTAAGCAGAGAGGGGGATCATATAAATTTCCTTAGACAGATTCCAGAAACCCACTAGTCCCCCACCCCCACTCCCAATAAAAACTAACTGTTCCTTATTGAAAATTGCAGTAACATGCTACTGTTACCATAGTGTGCAACTTATCTTGCCATTTTTGATATTTTTGTTTTTTTGAATTCCAATAAATATGTTCTGTTTGTTATTTTAGGTGAAATTCTGCAAGGTAAAAGCAGTAATAACAGGAATAAGTGCAAATTTTGTAAGTATCTGGATGTATCATGGTCATCATTACTAGATCTCTATGGTTGCCAAGGCAACACTACCACCATATCATCACCACAATCGTTGTTATCATCGTCATCACCATCATCATCCTCGTTGTTTTCCACATCATTGCCCACCCTTATTGTCATTACCATCACCACCTCCACCATCTCCATCTCCACCACCACCACCTCCAGCACATCCATCTCCACCACCACCACTACCTCCATCTCCACCATCAGCACATCCATCTCCACCACCACCTCCACTACCTCCATCTCCACCATCAGCATGATGATATCAGCTATGATTCATCATCATCCTCATCACCAAAATTGATGATATCATATCATCTCATTAAACAGCGAAAACCAACAATTTTTGACTTGCTTTTGTTTTTATTCACTGTAGAGAAAAAATGGTCTTCCCGCTATTCTTGTTTACAAGGGAGAACAATTGGTGGGCAACTTTGTGCAGTTAGAAAGTGTATTTGGAGATGAATTCCATTCATCAGATATAGAAAGTTTTCTAATCCAGTAAGTAGAAAATACCTTTTATTAATAGATATTTGATACTAGTTTTAAGAGGGGGTATTGGGACCCGTGGTGATGCAGTTTCAGGAATTTTAATGTTGAGCTGCAGTATTACAGATTTTCAAAGTATTTCATTAGCTTTTTGTATTTGGTAAAATTCAAGAATAAATATATTACAGTTTCTGGTTGGTTTGGTAAAATTCAAATTACAGTTTCAAGTGAGTTGCCCAAAACACCCAAATGCTAAAGTTGGAAAAGCATTATTTTGAGATGAGTCCAGATGTGGTTTTGGTATTTAAATTTCAAAATTGTTAGCGGTTTTGCAGTTATGAGCATCCCCCAATGCACCCTCCTTTTAAAAACACTGTCAAATCTCACCTACCAACAAAAAGGAATTCAAATTAGGTTTTCTTTACATTATCCTTTTTAGGAATGGAATTTTGACTGAAGAATCAAATGTAAATCCACTGAAGTCAGAAAAGCCATCACAGAATACTGAAGAAAGTGATAGTGATCTAGAGCTAGACTAACTTAATCCCTTCCATTAAGGGAATATAGCTTCACTATATGGTTTAAAGAATAGAGTATTGATATTGTGTGCTCTATGGTTGTCAGTCCTCTAGCTCTCCCACCAGTCTCGGAACATTATAACTTATTTATTTACAGTTTATAATTTTTTCTTTTCAATCTGCTTGTGTTTTAAAAGGATTACTCATTTTTGGATGCCTATGTTGTTAGGATTTTAAAAGGCTTTATATTTTTTATAATTTGATTTGCTTGTAGAGTGCATTAGCTTTTATGATAAGATGCTTTTTGGCAGCAGATTAGTGTCAGTAATCCTAATGCACAGTGTTTTTCATGATTATTTGATACTTCTTCTAAGTAATCCATTTTCAAAAGATCTCACTGGCAGACAGAATTTGTCATAAATTAGCAGGGGGGGAGGGGAAAAAGTGGGAGAGTCATGATTTTTGAGCCTTTTAAAAGGGCGGCATTCATCTCAAAATAGACAAAAGGAAGAGGGAGAGTTGCATAAAATTATTCCGAGCAGGATTAGATTAAAACTTAATTAAGGTCTGTTAGTGGATTCAGATTGCAGTGTTTGTTCTTTGACTGTCCATTTACTTGATATTCCATACCGGTCCATACCAAATGTTTTTCACTTATATTTTTCCTTTAGAGGAAAATTAGCAAAAAAATGTCTGGCAGTAATAACATGTAATTTGAATTCACATTAATGAAAAAGTTATTTTTATCTCATTTTGATATTTTGTCAGTATTATCCTAAAATTGTGACAAAAATGAACTTGATTTTATTTTTTTTATATTTTTTGTTGATTATGTTCAAAATGTAAGATAATGAATATAATGTGATGAATGTATCGGTATTGGTAATATGCCTCTTATACACTAGCATCATAATTATTAATCATTGCAAAGCCTACAAACAGGCTCTTTTGGGGTTGGGGGGAGGGGAGGGGAGGGGAGGGGAGGAAGGAGGGGAGAGGATAGTGCTTATGTGCAATTTTTAAATGTTAAGGGCTAGGTCGTGCAAGAAAGTTTATGTAAATTGTCATGCATACCTTAATGCTTGTTTGCAATGTTTTGCATTATTAGATCACTGTGCACATGTGAGTAAATAATTAAGCCATACCTATAGTCGCGCGTCCAGTCTCCGTTTTTGAAGTACGATGAATAGAAGACGACTGTGGGATTTCCGCAAACCGAAAAAAAAAATCATTAACGCATCAGTCTGACACGTTCGGTGTTAAGTTTGAAAACAAACATAAGCAAACTTGTTCTCGTACGCTTAAATCTTTTGTTGTCACTCTCCATGTGGTAAAGTCGGAACCCGAAAACATACACAGAGACACTAAACTTCCAGGATTTTGAGCGCCCACAATTGAAATAATATCTTACGAATTGAAAAACTATTTTTGTACGCTTAAAGTGTTTTTTTCTTCATCTTCTTCTTCTTCTTCTTTTTTTCTTTTTTAATCCCAGCTGACAAATGGTAGGTTTTATTATTTCACGCTCCGGCAACCCTTTTCAAGTAGGACAGATTCATATATTCGACCACTGAAAAACTTCTTTCGATGATTAGAATCCCTGCGAAGTAAAGACTTCAGAACTCCGGTACACGGAATATTTAGTAGCTCCGTGCATTGGCCCGGCAATTGTCGAACAATCTTAATATTTAAGTGTGGATATACAAGACATAATCATGGATTCTGTATGATATCACTTTGACTTGCCAGAGTTCTGCAGTTGAGCAACTCAGTAATAGACTTCTTAATTCAAACTCGACTGCGAGATCGAGTTTTGATCACAAAAGCTAGAGTTGGAAGGTAAGAAGCTACTAGTTGTATTACGGTATCTCGTGCTATATATTTTCAAAAACTTTGCTGGCTTACTTTTCACACCGCATTCTGAACTTTTCTTGAAAGAGAACTGTGTCGAAACAGCTGGTTTTGACGACTATTTGTAGTGTAGCTACAGTAATCTCGTCCTCACTCGAAGCATACAATGCGCACTAAATGTTAAATCCCTAATCCACTCGCTTCCCTGTGTTTGGATTTTAGAGCTATTCCATAACTAAAGTTTAATTTCGTGTTGTACTCATGGAAAAATTACAAAAGTAGATCCAAACATAATTGATTTAGATAGCAGCAGAACCAAGAAGAGATGTAATATAAGCTTGATCAGTCCCTTTTACAAAAAAAAAAAAAAAAGAATTATAATTGTATAGATACAGCATGTCTATACACATTTCCACAAACCTTGGACAAATATTCTATATACCAGCTGAATGTTCTCTTCGATCTAAATGAGTTTTAGAAATTGTTTGTAGTGGAATTAAAATTACTGACATCTGCTTCACCATAGTTAACCGTTGTTTTGGCGCCATTTTTAATTAAAATAACCAAAGAAAAAAGAGCAAGCAGTCTCTCCTGCATTACAAAGCAGTTCCAAGGCTTACAAATATTTCAAAATCTTTAGCATAAATAATATTTCTTGGCATAATTATTCTGATACTTAGGCAAAAACAGCTGAAAATGATTAAAGAATCCACGTATTCCTGTGGTATAATTTATGTCACAGATAATCAATGCTAATCAGTAGTCACTTAGTCACACTTGAACAATTTGATATTCAAAAGTACGCTTCATGCACTAAACTGGCCATTTATACTTTTATAAACCTTTTCATAGTTTAAGAATCGTTTTCAGTGCGCATGCGATTTTATCTCGAATTTCTCACCTTTTGTTTAAACCGTCTTTTGCTTTTAATTGAAAACAATTCTTAAACTGTGAAAAGGCTTATTGATTCGCCTTTCTCCGGCTCGTATCGAGCGGAGAACTAGGTTCCAGTCGAGTTCGCAAAGCATCTATGGATTGTTTGGAGGGACATGAAGACGTCTGAACGCAATAGGCCTTTTTACAGTTCCCGCCGCCATCTTGAAAAATGCACGAGAACGGGGCTGTGGTTCCGGACCCATCCGCCATTATAGAGAAGAAAGGAGAAATTGGATCATAAAAATAATTTCGATACCTTTAAAAAAGTTTTGCCTTTCAACTTTACGGGAAAAAATTCTTACCCCTGAGGACACACCAGAATTAAAAGTTAGTAATTTGGACGAAATTTTGTGCAAATATTATAAACCAAGTGTTTTGAGACGGATGGGTCAACTATAGCCTCATTTTAAGCTCCTGCATACATTCAATACATTCATTGTCAAGGGAGGCAAGTAAAATACTCCCATCAATTACATTAAAAAGGCTTACTAAACGCAAACCTCAAACTGTAGCTATAAATCGGCTTTGCCAAATGCGCGGATGTCATTTTTGTGAAGATATCAATTTCATTAATCAGCTATGAGGATTTCAGTCGCGCGCTTTCCGAAGACGCGTCTACGCTTTTCGTTCACTTATCGAATCGAAAATAATAATAAAATAACAGGAAAATAATCATCGAAGGAAGAAAAAAATGACTCTGATAATGAATCAACAAGTCTTACAGAGCTGTAGCTGGTATTTAGAGCTTCATCCAAGGTCAGTTAAATCGCCTTTCGTCAGTTTGTAGAACATTTTCACTTGTTGTTCAGTACTAACCATGCAATGCAAGCCATAGACCTAGCATTACACGGAAGATACAGCCAGAGAAAAAGGAATAGTTTTAACTTTGAACCTTCAGCCTGTAATTAATTTGTTTATAAAGTTGACATAACTCTCCGGTCTCCTTAGAAAACTCGCAGACTTGTAAATTTAGAGAGAGAGAAGTCAACACAGCATTGCCTTACATTATGGCGGCCGAAGAAGACTTGGAACGAAGAATTCTCAACAGCGATGAAGATGAGAACAAAGACGAGGAAGACAACAAAATAGTAGAGACTGTGATTCTGGAAAATATTAAGAAGAAAAAAGCTGAAAGAAGTAAAAAACTGAACAGTATTTACATGTCCTACGAGAAACTTTCCCTTGACGATCAAATGGCCAAAAATGGTGATGTCAAACATATTGGTGACCAAGAGGAAAATGAGGTTTGTGAAATAATAATATGAGAATATCCCAGTGAATAGCACTGAAAAAGGATGATTAAATGCAGGGTGGATCTAGGGGGCGGGGGTCCCCCAATCAAACCCCCTAAATGACAACTACGAACCCCCTTATTAGAAAATATCCAGTACAAAATATTTTTCTTGGAGTTTTGTTTTTACTAAAATATCGGCGGTTCGAACCCCCACCCCCAAGCTCCGAGTAAAGTAAAATCCGAAATACGTGTCATTCCCTTGGGTCTTTTTTCTTTGTTTAATGGTAGCGCTAAAGATACA